>JBBPCW010293763.1:0-10276 GCA_037974425.1 Phenacogrammus interruptus
CTCTGTGTCACGTCATATTTATACCCCAGGGAAACAGGAAGTGATGAATTACTAATTAAATGTTCCTAGATACTCTGTTCAACTTTGTAAACTACTGTAGAAATCACAGAAATACTTCAATTACATTTATTTCCTAGGAATTGTTAGGGGTGCCAATAATTGTAGAACAGGTGATTGTATGAAAAATAATTATTTCTTCGTCAGGGAGTTTTTTCCCCCTTAAAATTCACTTGAAGTTGAAGGTTTCAGTTTTCTACAATTTTCAAAAAAAAAAAAAAAAAAGTATGCAAACTCATGAGTATTGATTCATGTGAGTAAATATACAAGTGTGTGCGTACCTTTCTTCGCTGTGCAATCTGTCCTCCAGCTCCTGAATTTTACTCTCAAGCAGCGCCACTCCAGCAGCGGGTCGAGACTGACCTTCCATATCAGCTATACGAGACTTCAGCTCCTTTATCTAAAGAAAAGATGGACGGAATTTCATTAAGGACAGTACAAACAGAGATGTCAACCATTGCGGGCTTTCATGTGAAGGTATCTCTAAAAATATCATATCACACAATGTTTAATCCTAAAAATGAAATAAGCAGTGTGAGTTGTATAAACAGGCTCAGTGTTTACTTGTCTTTCCAGTGAACTCTTGTCCATCTCAAGATCATGTCTGGCTGAGCGCTCTTGCTTTAGCTCAGAGCGGAGCTGGTCCACCTTAAAGGAAACAAATTAGTTACTAATAAGTAAGGTCAGCAAACATATTTTAAATATATGCATATGTGAAAGATTTTTTGGTTCAAGTAAAAATAATGATTTACTGTGCATTAAGGAAGTGTGTATCTTTGTACCTGTTCTCGACTGCGTGTGATGCGGTCATTCAGTAGCTCTACTCCACTTTTTTCTTCATCCAAGTCAATCTCCAAGGACTTCACTTTGTCCTAAGACATGAATGTGCAAACTTCTATTATCGTCTTTATTGAGAATTTCCACCCAGCCATCTATATATAAATATTACTATTCCTGCACCTTAATACTAACATCAACATCTGTAAATAAAGGGAAATCTTCAGTTATCAGAAAAATGTCCCCACCTTATTCAATCATTGTGCAGGCATGAACACACACAATTGTCCTCACACTTTGTTTCACCTATTCAGTAGCCACTCAAACCTCTTTCCTCAAGCTATTCTTTATACAAAGTTTTAATAGAAAATACTAAAAGCTGTTTACTGCAGTTTGACTCTGGCAAAACCCAGCCCTTTGTCCGTTAAATCAAGAGATGGCTCTGGATAATCTGAAAAAAAACATATCAAGAAAATAAGAACAATTTACACATACGTACCTCTAGAAGTCGTATCTCTCTGCTACGGTCTGTCTGGGAGGACTTCTCTGTGTCTAGCTCACTCTCCAGGTTCTTGAGACGGCTGTTCAGTAACTCTTTATCCAACTGAGCACTGTCCCTCTCCTCAGAACACACCAAAAGCTCCTTCTTCAGCCGTGAGACCTTTTACATATGCATACATACAGAACCTATTACTCGTCTTAGCCTACCTTCAATGTGTATTATCTAAAATGAAAATTCGAAGTAATGATGTGTAGCATAAGCGATTCAAAGCCCAATCTATTTACCATCGGCCACTAATACAAGACAAAAGTAAATTAGGGATCTCATACAACAGTTAAGTCAGAGGACCAACATAAAGAAAACAAAATTCCACACCTCTTCCTGTGCTGTTTTGAGACTGTTCTGTAATCTCTGTATCTCAGCAAGCCGGTCCTTGCTCAGCCGCTGAGTATCCTGTAATTCTCTGCGGGAGCGATCTCTATACTCATCCAGCTGAGACTGCAGCACCAGTACCGACTGGCGAGAATCTCCCATCATCATCTCCATCTGACAGGTATACCAAAATAACTTCTACTATGAGACTCAGTTAAATTCACATATAGCTGCATGAGCATAAATAAAATAGTGATTAAAATACTGAATACAGTACAGAACAGAAAGTTCTGATTATACTGTAATTGTGACACACTATCAATGACTAGTCACAATAACAGTAATTTGGTGATTGCTTACAAGGCACATTTGCATATTAGTGCCTTCTACAATACCTATATAAGTTATTATCCAGCCAAATTATATAGCATATAGATACAGCCATGGGAGGAAAAAAAAAGAGACCACATCATTTTGTAGTTTGTGGGAAAGTGTCTGTTTAAAAGGTAACTATTGCTTTATACCATGAATTAAAGCAAACAAAAATCATCTGACTGAAACCAAATGTTCCGTGTGGCTGGCCCATACCACCTCAGTCATACGTAAAATTTTTAACGCTGTCCTGTCCATTATCTCCTAAGCCCTTAATTGAGGTACCACACAAAAGCACACACCTGCCATTTTCATCTTTTAGCACCATGTACTAAATGGCTTGCCATTATCGGCTATTTCATTTAGCCAAGCTCATCTCCACTTACTCTTTACAGTTTTGTGATGTCCGACACACCTCTGCATTCCGTTAACAGAAACATGTCCATGCTGGCAAAAACTTTAAAACACTCAAGTGATGCAAAACGAAGGGCCCATGTCCTTTAAAATATGGCTATTTATACAGCCAACTTTACAAACAGTAGGCTGTATAATTCGTTTAGGGCAGGTTGAATACTGCAGACTGTTGCTTATAAAGACTGATGCTCCAATCTACTTCTTGCATGCACCTGTCAGTTTTCAACATTGAAAATAAAGCATTTTTCCCAAGATCCTGATCCAAAATACGGGAAATTTAGAGCTGCTTCCCATTCCCATTGCTCAGTTGATAGCCTAGTGGTTAGGGCATTCACCCTGTGATCAGAAAGTCCGGGTTTGATTCCCAAGACCGCTAGGCACCGCTGCGGTACCCTGAGCAAGGTACCGTCCCCATACACTGCTCCCTGGGTGCTATGTTCGTAGCTGCCCCCTGCTTCACTTGGTGAATGGGTTAAATGCAGAGGAAGTAGTTCGCACTGTGTGCTGTGGTGTGTTCCCGTATGACCAGATTGTCACTTTCACTTTTTTTTTTCATTTAACAGCAACAAAACAGACTCCCAAACTGCTGTTATTTATTTTTAACAGAGCATAAGCTCACGCAGCACTTGCTCATCTTCATACCTCTTTGTTCATCTTCTCCAGAGATCTGTCAAGCAGTCTCTTCTGCTCCTCTAAGTCAGACTTGCCCCGACGCAAGGTCTCCCTCTCTCTCTCTCTCTCATCTAGCCGCCGAACGATTTCCTCCTTCTCCTGCCCAAGCCGGGACATTCCACGCCGGGCTTCTTCCAACTGGGTCCGCAGATTTCGGTTCTCCTCCTCAAGGGCTTCTGAGCTGCTGTTGTCAGGAACACTGGACTGCAACCGTGACTGTACAAGAGAAATAAAATAAGTTTAGAGATGGCACAGTACCACTTTTTTCCCAGTTCTGAAACCAACTTTCTTTTTACTACAAATACTACTAAGCTTTAAAAAGAACTGTTTTAACTGAAATGCTGAAGATGGATAGATGCCATCACAACTGTAAAACTGGTCATGCGTGTGCTGTAATCATCTTTACTTGCTTATGTTTGTCTTTAGGTATATTTTCCAATGTGTATGTTTTACCATGCGGGACAATCTCTCTCTAAGGCGAGTGTTGGCCTCTTGAAGTTCCAAAGAATTTACTTTGTTAGTACCAGCATCCTGAACCACGACTGGTGACTGGAAAAAGAAGAGAAAACGTCAAGTGAAAAGGCAAGACAGGTTAAAAGACAGAAAGGAGGTGCAAGTGAAACAGATCAAACACATCAAAAAGACACTTTATTATAACAATAATTATAATAAGATAATACGTACTGATACAAGAGGTCAGTCAGTATGACCTTTCTAAATAAGGCCATACAGCATGGAGATTTTTTACATGGATGCAATACTAACTTGTGTCTTCTCAAGTACTTTAGCAAGTTCTTCTTTATTCTTGTTTGACTGGTCCTTCAGTTTTTCAATCTCAGCCTTCAGCTGCTCTTCTTTATTTTCACTAGTACTCTTCACTGTTCTGAGCGCCTCCTCCTTCTTGATGAGCTCAGCTTTCTGCTTCTCAAGCTTTAAACGTGCCTGCTCCAAATCATCACGATAACGCTGCATACAAAAAAACACCAAATATCTGCAGATACTAATTTTACACTATGATAATCAAAACAAAGTGCAGCATGTATGCACTATGTGGAAAAAGTCTTGCACTTTAAATAAGACTCAAAATTAAAAAAGACACAAGTCAAAGACAAATTCTTCTCTATCATTCTTCTCTGCAGTAGGTATTATACTGTTCTATAGCTTTTATTCTATTGTTTTTGCTTAACTTTGTTCTGTCCTCTTTCTGACAACAATGCAAATCTTCCACTTGTCGGTCTAATAAATGTTTATCTTTTGCTGACAGACCAAATCAATTATAAAATGACTGAACTGTCTAAATATCTATACGATTTGTATATAGTAATGCAGTTTTATGACTATGTCAGCACCAGGATGATGCTAGAAAGATGATCTGTGTGTCTGTTACCTGTAGTAAAGACTTTGAATCGGTCTCACAAAGCTGTGCCTTCATGCTGAGCAGCTTCTCCTCAAGCTCTTTCTTTTCCTGCTGTGCCTGCAGCAAACTAGACAAGCAATTATTAAAGCATTATTATACATGTGACAATACTACACCTACATTCACACTGACACGTAGAACTAAACACAAGACAGAGGCTGTAACAAAGAATCACATAAGCCCGACATAAATACAAATACCTAATCAATCACAGGTTCAAAATTAATTTTAGGTAATTTAGTAATTTACTGTCCGTAAGGCCATACAGATTTCAGCACATGTTTAACATTCACTTACATCACATCACAAGATCTAAACAACTGAATAACAAATAAAATAAAATGTAAATATGTAGTTCTTCATAGGGAAGAGACATTGCAGTCACATTTCCAGTTTAAATGTGAGCTTCAGTTTAAAGTTTAGGTTATAATCACTCCAGTTTAAAGTCACTTATCCAGTTCTCCAGGTTTATTATTCCTTTAATTGCTATAATTGCTATTGTCCCCAGTTTACCTTATACAGGGAAAAATGTTAAACGAGTGCCAACGCTTATATGGCCTAAATGATGGCAAGATTAGAAAGAGTATGCACTAATTAAGGCACACTCACAATAAAAACTAATATATATATGTTCAGTGGGGGAAATAATAATTTGGTCCCCTGCTGAATTTTTATGGAGAGAGACAGAATATCAACCAATCCATGTTGCACACAGATTACGATCAATCTGCATTTATATAGATTAGAAAATGACAATATCGAAATAAAATCATTTTAAATGATTTAGAGAGTTTCTGTAAAGACGAGTGGGCCAAAATCCCTCCTGAGATGTATGCAACCTGGTGACCGACTACAAGAAACGTCTTACTGCTTTGCTCACCAATAAGGGTTTCTTTACCAAGTACTAAGTCGTATTTTGCTTGGGTATCAAATACTTATTTCACTCAGTGAAATACAAATCAATTTGCAATTTTGCTATAACATGTTTTTTTCTTGATTTTTGGTTGATATTCTGTCGCTCTACATAAAAATGAAACTACTGCATAAATTAGAGACATTTTTTTTTAAACTTACAAATTTAACCTGGGATCAAATCATTATTTTCACCTCTGTATACAGCAAGTAACTTATCAAGTCAATCAAGGGAAAACAAAGAGAAAACCCATTTGAATCAAATCTGGTTAAGGTAGTTAGTACTGATCAAGATGATTTCAAGTATTTTGATTGCTTTTTTGGATCAAGAATACTGATTCATTATGTTTTCTGTTGAATTCTTCACATTTACATTTAGTGATTTGTTTAAACCACTAAATACTAACAGAAGGGTAAGAGTTTTCATAATCCATGGCATGACTTACAAGAGACCTTTTACCCTTTACTTATTCAACTAAAATACCAACTGAAAAGTTTTGTTCAAGAAACAATATACAGTGTTTTCTAAAAAATCAAAGTTAACTGTATAATGTGTTAAAGCTGTTGAAAGCATCTATATGACCAGAAATTATGCAGCAATATGCATTAGTATTACAAATTAAAATGTAAAAAGGAAAACACTAATGTTGCATCTTTAAGATAAAAAGGGCCCTTGGTATCTCCACAGATTCGTCTCACTTTTTAAATGCGCTGTGCTGCCCTCGCCTGGCAAACAGAAACCAGAGGTGAAGTCAAGCGTTAGACCAGCCAACAAATGGACAAATAAAGAACAAACACACATCACGAGATAAGTCAAAGAACAGAGAGCAGTACCTAATTAAGACCATTCTAAGTTGAAACACAAAGCTAGTCTTCAGCATTTAGTTTGTTGTTTCCTGCATTTTGCTTGTTAGCTTTCCCTGGGTACACTGTCTTTTAACCATAGGCATAGAATACATGATTGAAGAGATCTCTCATTAGTTCTTATACATCTTATAAATAAGATGTATAATTAGCAACTATAACTACATATTAGCAACTACTAATTTAGATCTCCAGTTTGATTTTCATTTTATTTTTATATTCAAGCTCTATTAATAGCTACCACTTTAAACAAGACTATTCTTATAAAGCATTTGTGAATGGTTTAAAGTAGTCTATTAATTTAGCTTATCAATTAGGAAATCAACATCTTAAAGATACTTAATAAGCAACAGTATTGCTGCATCTTATGATATTACTGCTACATGTCACAAAATTGATATGGAATTTTAATATATACAATAACCCCTAACTTTTATGTGGATCAACAGTCATGGATTCAGTCAAATAAAGATTTTTTTCTGAGAACATTTCCATATAAAAATATAACTATATAAATATAGAAAAAGCATCTTGAATTAGTAAAATACCCCTGTACTTAGAGGCGGGAAGTTTGAAAGTAGTCAATCTGAAAATGTTACTTATTTCTCCTTGCTGCTGATTGGGAGCATAGCAAGCTTGCTGTGCTTAGAGGCGGGAGGTCGGAAAACGTTATGTAGTGCACAGAGCGTTATGTAGTGCGCAGGCTCAAGCCTGCTGCAGCAGGACTGCTCCATGTCTTGCCTTCGTATTTTAGTGATTTAAACATTTTTCCCCAATTTTCAAGTCGTGCCCAGTTTAAAATGTGGGTAGAGGGAGTTATTTCAACATCTTTGTAAATAAAATTAAAAAAGGCGAATATGGGATTATCTTTACGTTTTCTTTAAGGGTAATGCATTATACTTAGTTTAAAATGATTTTTTTAAATGAAAGGGAACATATTTGAGAACATTTTTAGGGTTTACACTTTAAAAATAGACATTTTCAAGCATTTGTTTTACTAAAACACAACGCGTTTTTCACAATACTCGGATTGCTCTCGAACCGTTACTGCAAATAAAAAAAAAGTAAAGGCTTACTGTTGTTTACTAAATAGAGCCCCCACATTTATCTACATTGTGAACCCTCAGATCTTACTTTGTCTTTTCAATCAGACAAAATAATATATGTCAGCCTCATCAGATATTCATATTCATTAAACATAAGACAATTATCAACAGATTTCATGGATGCCTTTTGTATTTGGAACTGCTTATGAATGATTTTATGGTTTTATTAATTAATTTGAATGAAACCATTATTAAAACCATCTTGAACGCCAAGTGGACCTTGGACATAGTGTTGAATTGTGCTGGGCAATACATTGCAAGAGCTGTTTGAGTATGTTTACATATGATAACACCTTTGGTGAAAAGAACCACAACACCTTTGATAAACATTGGGTTGGGCATTGGCTTCACATTAATGTTCCGCCCTCATCCAGACGTTCTGCAAGAAATTCTTGACTTACAGCAGCACTTAAACTCACAAGCCCTTCTATTTGAAGGATGATCCCTATAGGTACATATATATGTATCCAACTATTAAACTGTTTAGGGATTATCCCATATAAAAGAAAAACAAGAATGTAAAACCTGTCTACATACAAGCTTTAACAGTTCACAACATCAGTCCAAGCTGAAGTGTAAAAAGTTGAGCATGTTCATGTTTTCTGAGCTCAGCCTTAAATGATAGTGAGAGAATATAGCCACTAAAGCTGAACACTCTCTCAGAGGGGACGCTAGTAGCTGTAGGCTAGTCGCGTTAGCATTTTTAGGGTATCCTAAATATAGAGTAGTCCCTGTAGTGGTTGTCTCTTGTTCTGCTTCTGCCATGATCCGCGTGTGTATTGTTTTTGTCCGTGTGGGTCCTGCTAGTTCAGGCGGATTGTCTTAACCGTGGTTAATCCCTGGTTAACCGGCTAATCCCTGCAACACTAATTATTACATTGATTCAGCTTGGCTTTTAATGTTTTATTCATAATATCCATCTACTCTAGTGCACACTGACTCTAATGGACCTTTAGATCTATTCATAAATGCTACCCACTGTCTTACAGTATGTGGTACAAATGCTGGGTAAAACTGTGGCTCACTCATGTCTGACTGAGGACATTTCCTCCTTCCAGTGGTCACTCTGTTCCCTGTAGCTTTCCAGCTCATCTTCCAGGGCCAGAATAGAGGTGTTCACCTTCTCTCGCTCTTCCTCAATTTCCTGCTGTGACTAGAATAAACAAAAACAGGGTATTAGGATATTGTGTGCTTACTTCTGCAGATGCAATGCAATATGATTATTTTGGTAGGGTCTCAGGACTTCTTTGATTAATTAGGCCTAAATCCAATTCGGGATAGACAATTTCAAAATGTAGAAATAATGTGACCTATCAACCCTCTCAAAATGTCTGGGGTTCATTTAAGTGGCTGACTGAGGATCTGAGGCTAAAAGCAAGATAATACCTATACTATAAAAAGACATTTCATTCTTGTAATTTTCCTGTTCATAATGGGGAATTGCTGGAGCCAACATAAGACACAGAGGACCAAGAAAAAACAAGCAAAGCGCTTACATTAATATAAGATCAGAGGCTGCTAAAGCTGTCATTATAAATAATACACACATACTAATCAGGACATTGAAGCATTATGTCTAATAGAAACTGAGATTAGACCTAATGAGTATTTTTTTCCAGACCACAGTAATCTCAAACCATTACCTCACACATATCATCATCTTCATCTTAGCCATAACATATATGTACATGTCTAAACGGTCCAACAGTTCTTAGTTTTCCTGAAAACCTCCCAGTCAGCTTAGATTGTATTAGACCAGTTGTGCAACTTTAGTCGGAGCTACAAAATTCATCTTCCAAGTGCTGTTGGAAAACTTTCCTCTGGTCCATATCTTCCAACCCTTTCTTGAGCTTGGTCTAGGCAAGTGCTATTAATTGCTCAACAAAAGATCTGGATTATCCACTGGTCCATCCAAATTATTAGCAATTATTTCGCTCCTCCTGCAACTGCGAGCCCAACAGAATTGTGCCATACTCCCTTAACATTTTCCAGTTTTTAAAGCATCAGTGTAGCCACATCTACTGTATTGGTACTGCACTGTTCACAGCATGGGCTACAGATGGGCACTCCTCCTGACTTTGTGGTCATACATTATCCACTAGTGCGTACCATCTTGGCGGTTGGGAGGTACAAAATAGAACACTGGTTATGAATTTAACCGTGGTTATGTCAGTAGTGGATGACCACCAGCTTCGAGGCTACTTTCAAACATCCCGCCTCTGAGTACAGTAGTATTTCACCATCCCAAGATGCGCTTTCTTTGTTTCTCTCCACAGAACCAAAGGTTTTTTATGGAAATGTGGCAGTATTTACGTTAGGCTTGTCACGTTACTGAAATTTCAAACTCTATACCAATTCTAAGGATGGTACTATATACTATTTTTGATACTAAAGGGGTAGAATAAAACAACACAGGAACATTTAAAGTGTGAGTAGACAAAAATATTCTCTTTGTCTACTCAAAATTCTACAGTAACTTTGGGTATTTTGAAAAGCACTTTATAAATGAAAAGTATTATTATTATTATTCATTTTAGTCTTATTTCAGTCAGAATTATCCACAACTATTTTTGTCTAGTTTTAGTCTCTTTTTTTAGTAATCCAATTCTATTTAACCCTGTCAATATAGTACAAGTATAGTAGAAAATAGAATAGACAAAATCAAATTTTTCTTTAGGTTAAAACTATTTCACAATTCAAACAAAGTTATCTTATTATTAGAGGTCGACCGATGTATCGGTTTTGCCGATTAATCGGCACCGATAGTTGATTCCGGAACTATCGGTTATCGGCAAAAATCCACGCCGATAG
>JBBPCW010293773.1:0-10276 GCA_037974425.1 Phenacogrammus interruptus
AAGAAAATGTAAATATAAACCCGAGGTTTAAATACGGAAAAGTCAGGAATGAGAGAGAAACAGAGAGAGTAAGAGAGAGCGAGAGAGAGACAGAGAGAAAGAGTAAGGGAGAGCGAGAGAGAGAGTAAAAGAGACAGAGAGAGAGTAAGAGAGAGCGAGAAAGAGAGAGACGGAGAGAAAGAGTAAAAGAGAGAGAGAGACAGAGAGAGAGCGCACGAGAGAGAGACAGAGAAAGAGAGGGAGAGCGAGAGAGAGAGAGATTATCCGCACGCTCCAGAAAAGTCACGAATGAGAGAGAGAGAGAAGAGAGAGAAACAGAGAGAGAGAGACAGGTTTAAAACGGCGCGATCCGGAAAAGTCACGAACGAGAGAGACAGACAGACAGAGAGAGAGAGAGAGTAAATCCGGGCTAAAATATAAAGCCAGCTCCCAACCCAACTTTGTGAATAGATTAACGGCAATATTTTTTTTTATCGCGCGATAAGAGTCTCACATTAACGCAGCACATTAACGCAGATAACGGCCCACCACAATGTAAGTCTATACATATGTATAAATGCATGCATATACATATATAACATATCATATAGATATCATATAGATACATACATTATACATACATACATAATTTGATATATGTATATATGCAACTAAAGTATTGTTAACAGCTACTACTTTGAGATCCGTCCTTCCGCTCTCCCACCTATTTAGACCAAGAGTTCATCTGAAAGAACAGAACGGCACCAGTAAAGTTCTACACAAATGCTAATAGATGCTGAGTTTGCTAAAAAGTACTTTAGTACTGTTTTTGATCTCCTACTATTATCTGTCTACTTCTAAAGTTATTTTTCTTGTATATGTCCCTCACCTGTCTTACGAAAGAGATTTGATTCCAGGTTTCATTGAATTTAAATCCCTGGAGGAGAATAGTCATGATGTAGTGCGCTGAAGCACAGTAATCCCGAAGGTATTTCTCCTTCACCTTTGGATTTTCTGACAGAAGCTGGGAAAAGACAGACGGCACCAACAAATGATCATCATGCTCCATAAACATTCCAGAGAAAAAAATGTTTCAAATTGTCAGTTACTTTGAAAGCTAATTTGAGATTCATGAAAGTACGCTGCTTGTTAGTGGGTCAGTGGTTGAATTACAGGTCTTTCATATGATGCACAACAGCTAGGTGATGACTCACAGTCTTCCAGGTTTTGTTGCAGTAAGTGTCAATTGTGGAAAGCACTTGAGGCAAAGAAGTTTTCGGAGCAAGACCAAGGAAGTCAAAGGTGTAGAAGTATGCAGAGAAAGCCTGAGATGAACAGAGAATATTTAATGCATAAAAATAAAACCTTATCATACAACCAAATGCTTCATGCAAAAGTGTCATAAGCTTTTGTCAAGGTGCATTTAGTTATTTAATTATTTGACACACTGGAAATATATATAATAAATATATATAGTATTGGTTATATTCATACATATTGTATTCATAAGAAATATAATACATAATAATATAATAAAAAACCTTAGACATATACATTTATTTAAGCTAAACAAGCGTAAAAATGTGTGTACTTTAAAACAATTTGTGCATGTAATTGTATATCAGATATCCTCCATATCCATGTGCATGTGCTGTGTATTTTTTTTTGTAACTTCTATGTTACTGTATATATATAAATATATATATATATAATTTTAAAAAAATAATATATATATTTTATGGATGAGCACTTACAAAAAATTCTCCATTGACAGGAGGCTGGTAGGCACCATTAAAACCACAGTCAGGGTAAAGCGCACAGTCAGTCAGGTTTACCACATTCTTCATTAATGACAAACACAGCTGAGAACTACCAGTCCCCAAAAAAGTGACACGTGACGATGGATCAAAAGGCACTGGCTTGTCCACACAAGGAGAGTCGTAAAGGTCAGCCAGAGCTACCGTCAGATTATAACCACTGTGATAGCATGGATGGTTTACAGTAGGGGAGGTGGACGTCTAGAAGGAATAAGAGAGTAAAAGGTTGTGGACAAGCAAAGACATCACAGGGGAACCTATATGTAATTGTTTAATCCTTACTACACGTTTCTTACTGATGTATTCTAATGTTTTAAATCTTAAGAGATAAGTGTCATTAGCAGTCATGCCATATCAGACATTACCTGCAGGCTTTTATGGTGGGGTGATAGTATGTCATACATTGAATGGGACAAAGTTTACATAAGTAAACATCATTAATATAGATTACAACTAATTGCAGTCCCTGGGTATCTATTTTCTTTACTCTTGCTTGCTTGCATCTTTCTCTTGCTTTCATTGTAACCTCAGGAATCTGAGCACTAACTTTCTGTAGGTATGCCTGGAGCTTCTTCAGGGCCTGGTCTTTGCCGTAGCACAGGTAGCTGTAGGTGTACAACTGGTATCTGTAGCCATAGAGCTGGAGATCAGCAGAAAACGCTGGGTCTTTAACCGGAGCCTTGGGTGTGAAGGAAATCTGTGTGGATGCCCCACCCAAATCCAGAGCTCCCAGTATTTTCCCAGCTTTAGGATGATTCCATTGACCATCAAATGAATACTGTTTAGGAAACAAATATGAAATTACTGGAATTACAGTAATCGAATAAGTGGGTTTGACCTTCTGGGAAGAATATACCAGATGTCAGTTTCCTTGCTGTTTTAAAATTGTCTTACATGAGTGGGGTGAGTATGATGTCAGTGTCATGACTGCTTAAAATTATATGTTTTGTTTAGAGAACAATCTGTATCAGTTTATGTCATGAAAGAATACCCAACCTTAATAAAGCCTTCCAAAATATAGTTGATAGTGATCCAGCCATATGCCCCCTCCTCCATACCAGTGATGATTCTGGCTCCACGGAAATCAAAGGGATAACTCTGGATAGTTTTGGTGACCTCCGCAAGTATTATGTCTGATTGAGTCTTGTTTTGTAAGCTGTGGAACAGAGTAATTAAAAACAGTGAGTTGTTAGGTAATCACCTCTTGCAAGGAAACTGTGGGACTTCCACTTGTTTTAACATACCTGTTACAACTCAACACAACCAGTAGAGCTTTTGGCAATTTATGAGATGATGAGAAAATAGACACCATATGCGATGATAAATGTGATTAGTGTAGTACCACTTCTTCAGTACAACCAATGACTTGTCACAACAGGCAGTTTGTACACACTCATATACACATATACACACACACACACACACACACACATATATATATATATATGTGTGTGTGTGTGTGTATATATGTGTATATATATGTGTGTTTGCTTTATTGCTTACTATATCATACTAGTATATTACTGAGTACTAGTTACGGTGCAGCAGTCCTTCAAAATATAAAACAAAGCTTTCCCTTTCATCAGTGTATCAAAATATGACCAATGTTTTGTTTTTACACTGACACATATCCCCCTGTTGCACTTTTCAAACAGGAAAGAGGTTTCATGTGGGCTTAAATGCAAGCTCATGAAACTGATCTTCTGATATAAGCAACCAAAACACCAAAACTCCTTAAAACAACAGAAAAATGTGAAAGCACTCACATTTCTGGTTACACCATATATCCTCCTCATCACTCACTCCAAAAGAGTCCATTGATACCCAGGGGGCCGTATAGAAATTACTGATCACTCACCTCAGGAGACGCATGCCCGCTGTAGCCCCCAGATACACAGGCGTTGTCCTTCGCTGGCGATCGGGGATTACGCTTAAAGCAGTATCTAAGCATTCTTTTAGGCTCTCTCCAGCACCAGGAGGATTTGTGACAAAACTAGATATACCGTCACCTAAAGACAAAGAACTATTTTCATCTCTACCAGGGAGAAGATTATTATAGTTATTTCTAAACAACTGTACTAGATATTTTCAGGAAAAAAAACACTAAGCTACAGACACATTTTCACTTTTATTTAGGAAACATTATTGTATCATAGTACGTTGTGAATTTTTGTTTTAAGTGTTTGTTTGTTTGTTTGTCTTAAGTTTCAGTCTTGATGTTTATTTCTTTCCTGTTTTAAAAGGTACAAAGCTAAGAAATGTATGCACTTCAACTGTAGTGTATCTTAATGCTCTAGTCTAGTGAAACTTAGACTCCAAAGACATTTCTTGTATTTTGAAGATACATTTACATTGTCTGTGCTTTTGTTTACATTGTGTATGCAGTTAATTATATGCAGTTGTTTTTATTTTGACAATGCAAGCATACATCTTTCCATTAAATAAAAGGAAAGAAGGGTTTCTGTCCAAAACGTTACAACTTTCTTCTTTTTTTAATGAAATGCATTTTTTCATGACATGCTTTACCCATTTAAGACATTTCAGCACTATATAGGCTCATAAAAACAGCTTCTGTTCCTTTACCTTTCACATCACACATCAGTTTCTGAGAAACTACTCCAGTATTGTTTTCCTTGTTCCCAGGCCACTGGTAAAGGAAGAGGGAGGTGTGTGTCGAACCGGCATCAAACACCATACCATACTGAGGAAATCAGACAAAGACAAGAAATCCACCCATTTTCAAAACACTGGACATTTGTGATGGCAGTTCAGTCATTTCTGGACTGGCTTACATGTTGCTTAATGCAGATTTGAACATGTTTAATGTGTTACATGCTGAATCTGTCCACATGCTTTACGTATAATTTTGCAAGCATGCTTATATTGAGAAAAAAAGAGCAACCTTATTTAGATATTTATTTATTTTTATTTTAAAATGATAAAAAAGTACTTGCTAAAGCCTTATTATTGTTGGCCGTAACACAATGGTTAATTGACCGCAGATCTTCATCTTTATTGTGTTCTTCCCTTTTCAGTCAGAGAACATTTGCCAAGATCAGCAAATAACAGCCAGGTCATTTAATCACATACGAATGAAGCAACAAACCATCTGCACATGAATATCCACTTACACAAGATGAAATACTTAAATCACTTTTACTTCATTTTATTGGATAGAACTATCAGAACAATCAGTTACTTCAATGAGGCTCAGTGCTGTGGAAATGTAAAAGTCCTATAAAGTGACAGATAAATCTAGTTCTTTACCAGTGATTAATTAATTCTCATCAAAAAACTTGCTTTTCCTGATTGCATCATTTATTATTCAAACACAGATGAAATGGAAATGAACTGAGTTGTGTTGAATAACATTCACCTGTGTTGAAGATGGCACATTCACAGTCTGATGTTCAACCAGACTGAGGATCAGAGCGATGGTGGTCACACACACTACAGTTAGTAGAGCAGTGCCCAAGAGAATCGGCTTCACCTGTAGTTTGGCCATGTCTTACCTCTACAGACACACCCAAGATATGGCAAAAAAGAAAATAAATAAAGGTACATAGTAAGGATTATGAAGTTACTTTCTTAGAAGATCAGTTCTCTCATAATTGACTAACCTACAAATGTGAACTGTGAATAATAACACATTTTTCAGGGAAGGTCTCTAACCTTAGCATTTTGAGACTTTGCTTGATAATAGGTGTAAGTGGTGGCATGACATCATTCATTACAAATTAATTATAAATGAATGATTTTTTCATGCTGGCTGCACAGTAATCATAACTCATGAAGCATCATATAGGCAAGAAAAGTCATTTTTAACGAAGTTAAGGGAAAACAGACATTTTGTGTTTTAAATGGTATGACCTGATGAGCTGTGTTTAATAATTTAACAGAAATTATAAGGTAAAAAATATTGTTGGTTCTCCAAACAAAAAGGAGATAAAGGACACTACCAGCCCAGATTCTAATAATTCTAATAGTTACTCACAGCATCATCACTGCAAAGGGTCTTACTGGGAATCCAGTTTTTAGCTCAGTTACAGATGTTACAGATAACTTGGTTGTTATGTTGAGTGTTAAATATGGGTGTAAAATTTGCGTTCAGTGTGTGACCTGATTATAAAAGTTAGCATTGTTGGCAAAAGTGTTAATACTAGATTTTGGATTAAATTAAGACATTAGTGTTAGATTTAAGGTTAGACTCAACAGACTCATGTTTTTAATTTGAGGTTTCATTTAACAAAATGTAGAAAAAAAAACATCTACAAAGCAGGTGACTGTCAATATACAGTGTTTCCATTACACAGCTGTATATGGTTTTGCTGGCTTATCAGGATTTCAGATGACTTACAACAGTACACATGACATTCTTGCCATAAACATTATGGTACATACTGGCACAATTAAAAATGAAACAAACAAGTAAAGCTGTTTGGTAGAAATGAGAAAATCCATTACATTTTTCTGTATCTGAATAAAGTTTTGTTGGCTTGACTTTATTAATCTGAAGATGGTTTCTATCTGGTATGTAAAGTCTTATAACCTGAATGACCTGTACATTCTATGAAGTTAGATTAAAACAATGACTGTTTTGCTGTGCGGTTTAACTATTAACTATTAACTCTGACATGTTCGCTTTACAGAGAGTCAACAATTAACTCCCAGTTCCCACAAACCTTTGCTTGGTACAGGCTGATAAGATGGCAGGTATGACAGAGAACGACCGGAGAGAAAGAAGAGCTTCACTTACCCTGTGTAATCCGAATGAGCTCAGTCTGCGTACACACACAGTCCCTCTATAGTGAAGCTCCACAACACACGGATCCCATCTGAACTTCATACAAGTCTTGCTGCAACTGAACACACACCCTCTTTCCCAGACCCTCTTTACACACACACACACACACACACACCCACACACCAACATGCCCTGCTGGCTTCATTAGAGTATGAGTATTCATATTGTCTGTTGTATGTTATAACCTAATAAATGCATGCAAAAGTTCAAACAATTACAAATGCAATACCCTGTTTTTAAAAAGAATAATTCCATCTATTAAAACTGTTCTTTTTAGAGTGTAAGGAACTGTTGACATAAGACAGTACGAAAACGTAGTTTTTAACACAAAAGGTCAGAGCACTAACACTTCTGCCTTTGCGCCTTCATCCTTACTGTGATTTAGTTTAACACCATGAAGTACAGTCTACTGTTACTATTACTTAAACTGAACTCTTACTATTACAATCACCATTACTACTACTATTACTATTACATGAACTATGTGTATCACTGTTACTAATACTACTGTTACTATTTTACTGAACTGCTGCTGTTACTTTTACTATAATTTTTGCTGTTACTGTAATTATTGTTGTCATTCTGTCTTTTACTTATTACTACTTTTTAATTGGGTTTTTAAAATACAAAGGATCAGGTGCAAAGAGATGTCACAAAAAATGAACATGCATCTAACAAAAATCTTCCCTCCCTCCAAAAAGGCATTCGAGAAGTAGATGACCAAAATATATTAATTAAATCAGCAGGAGCTTGGTGGCATCAATCACAAAATGGATTTTATTCTTAAAAGTCTAACCTCAGTCCAATATACATGATGAGTTAACTTTAGTTAGATTGTGGCAAACATGTTTCGGACAGGAATAAATTTGTGAGAGGACTGCATTTCATTTTTCATCTGAAAAAGATATTTGGAGATTAGTTTCCCACTGCTGCCTGGTGTCATGTAGAGAAGTAGTATCAGCGGAACAAATTAGCATATAGAGTTTTGATGTAGGTGCTAATGTATGAACACATAATTTTAAAATTTGATCAGTTAGTCTTTTGGGATACAAGGAAAATTCCTAAATGTCTACAGAGTGTCTTACAGAGTGAAAAAAATCAGGAGGGCATGTAGCAAAATATGTAGCAAATATACCTTCAGTGAAGACTATTACTATAACTTTCACTGTCACTGTTACTATTGGTATCACTATTAATCTTACTTTTACTGTAATTGTTCCTGTTACTGTTATTATTGCTAATACACTTTATTTTACTGTAAACCTGTTACTGTCACTATCACTATTACTAATATACCATTGCTGTTTCTGTTACTGTACATCTATGCTACTGCAAAACAAGAGCTGGACTATCAGAGGTGGAAGAAGACCATACCCACCTAAGGCACCTCAACAAGCTCACTTCTGGCTTCAATAGCCTGATAAGAACACTTTTTACATAAACTAATGCAGTTTTTAATGTGTTTTTGTCTCTTTTAAATTGATCATTTTGTGTATATTTGGGTGTTTGTATAGAAAAAAACATGTGGTTTGCGTCTCCTCAAGTCCAGTTATGCTGAAAAACAGCTTTGATAAAACATTTGTTTTAAAAAAAACATGACCTTGAAGAGAAAGTCAAATGAACCAACTGGGAACAAAGCATGGATTTTATAGGTATATTAATACCATTAAATACAACAAATTAAAATCAGAGCACGATTATTTAAGATAGTTTTAATGATGCAATTAATAGAATCAGTCAAATATTTCTCTTTATGTGAATTATTTCTAACGAACTGAATGATGAAAAATAATAATAACAATAATAATAATAATAATAATAACAATAATAATAATAATAAACTTTATTTAATTTTTTTTTTTAATGTAAAGAAAAACTAAGTTAGTAGTTAGTAGCTATTAATAATAAGAAATTGCTTATCTTAACAGTAAACCCAAGTTTCATAACGGATAGAAACAATTATTTAAAAAATATATCGTTCAACATATTTATTTGTTTATTTTCTTGAGTCTGACATTGAGACCTACTTAAATTCTTCCAAAAGTAAGCAGTGAGTCACTCTTTTTGCGAAATAGGTTTTGTTGCTAAATAGGCATGAGAACACGCAGAGCTTGTAGAAATGCACCAGTATTCACTGAATCGTAACTGACATTTCTATTACAACTGTAGTTCAGGGCTTGTGTAATGCAGGTTTAATTGACAGGCAGTTAGCAAGTCATCTAGATTATACTAAAGGTTTCAAAAAGGCAAGAAGTAAATCCTTATGTGTAAAGGTAGAAATGTCTTTTAATGGGATGCGTAGGTTAGTTTGAATTTAAAGTAACTATAACTGTAGGGATGATTTGACAAATTTATTCTAACTGTATTTCAGGGTTTGTGAAACACAGTTCTGTTAAAAGTAACACAGGAAGTTTATCTATCGTATCGATCAGACTTTCAGTCCATGTTTTTATCTGCTTCACCGTTCTTATTTTTATGGCAAACGTGTGTCTACTAGCTCTGAGCTGTTTGCTGTATTTCTATAGTGATAGACTGGGCTTGGAACACCTGCACACGACAATCTCATATGTCCTTTCACCCCCAGCATTCTCATCATGATTCCACAAAAGCTTTCTTCCAGCCTATGCACCTCCCACACAAAGAAAACTGTAATCTCTCTCCGTCATGCGCAATTATAAATTAACGTAGAAAAAGAGGGGATGGTGCAAAACATATCACTAATCAGGTTCAATTTCCCATAAGAATACCTCCTAAAACCCACTTAGCAGGTGTTCTGCTGCATGCAATTATGTCTCACCCTGTAAATCATGCACACGGCATATGCAGTGTTCGCAGAAGCCAAATCCTAATACTCAAACCACTACAGATCACGAAACATGTACCTCTCACAGTTGTAAAACTAAAAGACACTGTACTGAAATGTTCTCAAATATTGGAGTCTTCTCTGCTTTAAAGGGTTTCACTGTTGAATGCTGACCCCTGACCTCAAACCTTACTTCCTAAGATAAAAAGTGAAACCCTGTGGGTGCTTCTAAGCTTTTTCTCTGTCATCGGTCGTCGCCAAAGTGTGGTTCTTTTAATGTGAAAAGCAGGAAAAAAGTGCAGCAAGGGGCATCAATGCAACAATGATCAAATGGGCAAAGGCCTTCACAGAAAACACTTTCAGGAATCAAATGAACACAGATCCTTAGAGGGACATAAACAATGTCCATACTTGTAAAGACCAATGGTCTGCTAAACAGATATGACAAGTGGACTGCTCACTCCTGATGAGAAAGGCCTGCACAATGCAAACACACAAGATCCAGGGCAGCAGACAGAAAAGATCTTTGATGATTGGTGAACACCTCCTTAACCCTCTGGCCCTGTCCATTTTTACTATCAATTTTTGGCCAATTGAAACCCATGAAAACTTTTTTATTTACACTGTTAAATCATACAATTTAGGTTAAAATGCTTTCATTCTAAACTCAACACTTGAGAAATGTAGTTTTTAGCGGTTTCTACCAGATTATGTTATTTATCCATTTTGTCCAATTTTATATAATGACCATATATATATATATATATACATATGTATTAGATATGGGCATAGATTAATTTTTTTTTATCTAGATTAATCTCATTGTAATCTTGGAATTAATCTAGATTAAAATGGCTCATTTGAATTCTGCCG
>JBBPCW010293824.1:0-10274 GCA_037974425.1 Phenacogrammus interruptus
CTTTCTCTTTCTGTCTCTCTCTCTCTCTTTCTCTCTGTTTCTGTTTCTCTCTCTCTCTCTCTCTCTCTCTCTGTCTCTCTCTCTCCCTTTCTCTGTCTCTCTCTCTCTCTGTCTCTCTCTCTCTCTCTCTCTGTCTCTCTCTCTCTGTCTCTCTCCCTTTGTCTCATGTTTTCTCTTAGTTATGATTCATGGTGTCGTCGCTTTTCCACTGAATGAAAGTCCGGTTCGAGGCTGTTGCAGCGCTGAGGGCGGAGTTTACAGCCCAAAGATATTGGGCCCTTCATCAATAGTGTAAAAGGAAAATTCCCTGCTACAGACTGAACCTCAGTCCAGAGGAAGACTTCACCGCTCACAGCAGCGTCTGTCTGATCAGAAATAAATCTTCTTCTTACCTGGAGATTACTGAGTCTGACCTGCTTCTCCTAAACCCCCCTTAGGAGAAATAAGGAGCAAAAGAACAAAATCAACTTCAGACAGAAGTTTCTCTGCTGTTCTTTAATAACCTCGGGGATCACACCTGTCTGACGGTGACCATTAATGCCATTAAATGGCCACTTTAAGGGAAAATACCTTGTTCTTCCAAGGTATTTAATACACAATCTGACCACTTCAATGGAAACTGCATCATCAGGGATGTTAGAGAGTATTCTAACATGTTATTATTATATATCCCTATTGTCTTTGAGATTCAGGCCTGGTGATGTACCCAGAACATCATAACTACCGTCCTAATTAAAGATTCACAGTTTCAGGGCATTCGGACGTTCCTCTGTTCCCAAGCCTGAGTTAGGCTTCTGATTCACCAATGTCTGATTTTCCATTCCACCTGAAATTATACCATTGAATGATGCATAGAATGCTAGATGTAATTGCCACAGCTTTTAATTTGGAACTTTTCATTCTTTTTCTTTCGTAACAATCCATTAAAATGTTGTTAGATGTGAGGTTTTGTGAGTAGAGCCAGGGTTCAGAGCAGTGGAGGTGTAGCATCACAAACACCATCTAAAGGACCCCAGTGTGAGCCCCGGGAAGTAAAAAAGGGAAGTGCAGCGCACCTCACTTTTCTCTAGCTTTAGGGGAAACAGTTCTAACGATAATCCTTTACTTCTCGTTAGTGGCATCGGGTTTAAATTAAGAGACATTAGTGTTAGCTTCAGCGCTAATGCTAACACCTCCGACCTCATACATGTGACTAGGCAAACCATGTACATCTCATTTTTGTATCAAATACTACTTTAACCCTCATAATCTTCAATGTAGTGACATCCCTTATCCTTTTATCCTTAATGGGATCGATTTAACCAGCAATTTAAACCTCGAGGAAATGGTCAAAATTAAAACAGCTTCCCAAGTTAATGTGTCGGCATTCTATGTTTGCTGGCCTAAATAGTGCTAAATAAAACATAGATGTAATTTAATCAAATATAATATCAAAGTTCTGTTGGAAAACATGTTTTCCCTCCCCTGTGTTATGTGACCTGTCAGCAGTTCTCTTACTTCTACAGGTTTGATTATGTTTATGTCCCTGAAGCACAGGGAAGTGTTTCTGAAGGTTCTAAATTGCACAGTAACCTCAGTATCATTTAAAACAACCAAAACAATCGCATATAAAATATTGCTATAAAAAAGACCTACACAACACACCATCAGGTTAATTTTGTTTTCAGACCGTTTGTCCCCATTATATGTAACAGTCATTTATTCAGAGACTGTAAACACTGAATGGGGACATCTCGACTCCAAACATAAAAGGAGGGTTACGACGGAAGGTCCTAAAAAGAGTGCCCTGTGGGAACATTGCCATGTTCTGTCCTGAATCACGTTGAAAAATGAGGCTTTGCTCCATAGACTTCCATTGGAGGTTAGGCCTGGTGGATTGCTAGTCCTCTTTCTGATGCACTCTTTTTGAGCCGAGGGCCTCAGCGTAGGAGTCGAGTCAGGAAACTGCTGGCATTCTTTGGAATGAAAAAGCAAACAAATGACTGCGGAGTTAACAAGGAGCTGCAGGGTAATCCCTGGAAAATTCCAGCGAGGCTAGCCTTCTCCCAAAGAGGCATAATTATAACCTTGGCAACGTAGCATCCCTTAATCATTCCGTATTTTCTTTCTTTTTTTTTGACACGAGTGCCAGTGCAGCTCTAATGACTCGTCAAACGAGCAGCGATTTGAGCTTCCTGAGTGCGGAACTGTTTATTGTGACGAGAGATAAGAACTTATAGCACTAGTCAAACGGAATCGGGCCTCAGTGGAACGCTAACTCGCTCGCAGTTCTGTTTTGGTCGAGTTTTTGGTTTGTAATCCCTGCTTCATGCTGACTGCTTCTTCCTTCACTCAATGGTAACTGGACCCCGTTGAGCCATCGTTCACCATTAGCAAAGCTACCGTTCCTGTAACCGATGTCTAATCAGTACTTTTGCGTCTAGACTGTTTGGAATCAGATTTCTAGACTTAAAGGCATCAAATTACTAGGTAGCCTGGTCCTTAAGTTAGCACTGATGCTACGTTTTGTGTTTACTGGGCGAGCTGGCATGCTAAGTGGCCATCAGTGGCAGCTGTCACACCTACACCATGATGAAGCATGCTAGCCAATGTGCTAATGGCAGAATACACAAGAAAGCTAACAGTCTAAGAATGCCTTCTCCGCCCAACACCATGATGAACTGCTGTGGCAACATGAGGACTTGGCAGTGGTGAGGCGAGCGCTAGTTGGGTAGCAGACGTCTTCGCTCCACTCATTAATCTTTTGGAGAGTCTCTTGGCTTGGAGGCACACACTCACTGGGCCACGCCTTACTAACACCTCCATGCTGCTACAAATTAAACCCTGCGGTTCACCAGTGAGGGATAACTCAGGAGGGTGGGTAGGGATGCTGTTTTGGGCACATGCTAAGGCTTCTAGCAGTGTCTGTTTGACTGCTGACTTGTTAGCACATGCCAAGTCTGTTAGCATGGTGTGGTTGACTTCTTAGCATATGCTAATTGTTGCAATGCACTCGAGTGAACTACTGACTTGTTAGCACATGCTAAATGCTAGCATGCCGTGGTTGACTTCTTAAGTCATGCAAATGATTCCAATATAACCCATGGTTGGCATGTTAAGGCCTATTCTTAGTATGAAATAATGCATGGATAGTTTCTCAAACTGGTCTGCTGGTATGTTCATGCAACTCCTGGACTTTTTGATAGGATGGCACAAGGAGAAAGTTTAAGCTAGAATAGATGTAGAGGCTAGCAGTGCTGGAGCTGATGCTTTAAGTAGTATATCTTCAAGGTTTAGACACAAAAACATCAAAAGCATGGAAAATGAGTGTCCAAAAGAAGGTCTGATGAAAAAGTAAGCTGGGGGAAAGGAAATTCCAGCTCTGTAATGAGATCTGAGTTTATTGGTTCTCACAGGAAATGCTGTGTTGCTGTATATTTTTGCAGCTGGTGCATTTCCAAATAAGATTCAGAGGGACTGAACAAAGAAGTAAACTCTCATGGTTTTGAATTATATATCCATATATACTATGCACAGAGGGGGGCAAAATTTTGTTTTTCCATGTAAACATGGAAATAAAACAAAGCTTTTTTTAGAAACAGTGAAAAATGTGAGGCAGAGAAATGCTGTAGTCAGTTAAAAGAAGAAGAAATCTTATACTTTTTGTTGTTGTTTAAACTGATGCAAATATGAGGAGCTGACCACATCAGAGCCTTCAAACAGGAATGCCAGTTTCCTCCCTTTCCCTAAAGTTTGTGTTCAGACGACTCTCAGGTGAATCTGACCTGATCCCCAGGACTTCTGCACAAATTTGTGAATTCCTGCCATCATTGAAGAAAAAGTACAGATATTTAATTTCTTTCTTTATATCTTTGCTGACACAGCCACAATGTGACCTGAAAATGAATATAAACCGCCACAGAGCTGACAAACCGAAATCCCTCACCGCCCCTGTCCAACAAACCGAAGTCCCTCACCGCCCCTATCCAACAAACCGAAGTCCCTCACCACCCCATCCAACAAACCGATGTCCCTCACTGCCCCTATCCAACAAACCGAAGTCCCTCACCACCCCTATCCAACAAACCGAAGTCCCTCACCACCCCCATCCAACAAACCGAAGTCCGTCACCGCCCCATCCAACAAACCGAAGTCCCTCACCGCCCCATCCAACAAACCAAAGTCCCTCACCGCCCCCATCCAACAAACCGAAGTCCCTCACCACCCCACCCAACAAAACGAAATCCCTCACCACCCGTCCAACAAACTAATATCCCATGCCATCCCCTGTCCAACAACCCGAAAGCCCACACCACCACCCTCTTGACAAACCATAATACCTGCAATTTCCCATCCAACCAACCAAATTTCATGATTCACCCCCAGTTTAACAAACCACTTCCCACCTCTCCTGACTAATTAATGTAAAGTGGCCCCTTATAGTCACACCACAGCACAGCACACAGTGCTCAAAGGAACTTCAGTGATGACACTAGCAGTGTTGGGATTCGAACCCACAGGGGCAACACTCTAACCACTAGGCCACCAGCTGCCCTGTTTTGATTGGCTGTCCTGTATTGTGTTTCTGGGTGAAACCTGTGTGTGGGTGGCTGGGTGGATGGGTAGAGCTAAATTTCTTTCAGAGTTCACTTGTCACTAAAGCAGAGTATGTGTGTGTTCAGGGCAGTATGGAGGCAGGCTGATGTCGATGTGGAGCTTTGGAACTGAATGTGAACAACACTGTGGATCAAAATGTGAAGGTTCCAGGCAGCCACTCAAATTGCCAAGGGCTTTCAAAACAGATGGGCTTGTAGGCATTTGGCCTGCTCCTCTTTATTGGAGGCTCATCATTATGAGTGGGAGGGGGTGGAGGGGTCTAACCTTTCTGATGCTCAACCCTGAAGTGAACTCTGACCTGAAGAGGATCAAAAAGCAAACCAGGTGGGCATAGAAGAACATGTAATTTGCTCTCAGTAAAGGTTCCATGGCTTGGGCGTTTGGTTGTAGGTTACTCTACTCTAGGTTCTTCACACTAATGTCAACAACAAAACTGAGAACTGTCGAGTAACTTAAAGATGTTCTCCTGTAGCCCAACCTGAACACAATTAATGCATTATTTTGTATTAAAAACATAACTTTTAATGTAGTATTGGTGATGTTCAGTATGATTGTAATAGTTAGGTAGTTATATATTAATAATGCAGCATAATTACCAGTTATGTGTTGTTTGGAGGAGTGCATTTCAGGTACACACACAAATGTGTAATAATATGTTTAACCTATATTATTACTAAAAACATCATATTTATTATCATGTAATTACATATGTGTAACAAACATTTCATACTGACATGTGCAGAAAACAGAACGATTTAAAGACAGGACAAACTGACCCAGCTAGCAAAATATCTGGAATAGCAAAGTATGTTTAATAACAATCAGAAAGGCATAGTTGGAAGAATGTGTTGGAATAACACTAACACATACGCTGTTGTAACTATAAAGAAGTATTTGTGAGTAAATTCCATGACCAAACACAGTTATCGACTCTTGTTAGAAGTAACTGCTTTGTTGTTAATGTCTAATTAAACTAATTTAACAACAGTTCATTGAAAGGATTACATTTTCAGTCATTTCTATTTGATTGTTTGTTCCAAAATTTGGCCCCAGTGTCATTCATAGCTGGAATTTTTAAACAGTGTTGTTATATTTACATATTGATGAGCAACATGGAAACTACTACTATCCCAGTAGGCTAATTGTTGTTGATGTGTAAATACATTGAAATAAGTGACATTTACTAGAAAACGTCATTTTAAGTAATTATGTGGCATTTCTATTGGTCTGTTCCAAAATATGGAACCAGTGTCAAATCCAGTGTGAACACGATGTGGATTTTTTATTACTCTAGTTAGGTTTAACGCTATGAAAACTCCAGTTCTTCAAAACAGGATGTTTTTGTTTTTGTTTTTGTTCGACTCATGTGAGTGCATGATGATCACTTGGATGTCTCCGAGCTGTTTTCGTCTCCTTTCGTGTGGAGGTTAATTCACTGCACGCATGCCAAGGACCTCGGAGACTGAGGGGCAGTAAAACACCTCCTAAGTTGCCGGTGGAATTAGTTCTTGACCTACTTCACTTTCGAACAAAGAGCGAGAAAGAGGAGAAGCAGGCGAGGGCCGACACGCGCCTGGTTTATGTGTCGGGACAGGCAGGAGTGAAACATTGCCGGTGACAGAGCGAGGTCCAGAGTTGCCCAGGGGGACAGCAGGCATGAATGTGGCTCATTGAGTAGCCAGGAAAGCTTGGTGGGTCTCCAAATAAGAAAGCTCTGTGTTTGTTAGAGAAGTTATGGGACAGATCCCGAAGAACCAGGAGCAGCACCAACTGAGTGGCGCCCACTGGTAAAAACAAAGGTTCTTCATTAAACCTTTCCAGTAAGTGGGTTTCTAAAAGGAATGCTCAGAAGATACGGGACAGCTCCTGAGGAACCAGACAAGAACTGTCCCAATGGATCTACAGGTATCCATTGATGTAGGAATAAACAAACACTTCCAGTAGGTAGAGAACTTTGAGAAAGGTTCTTCAGAACCTCCTGAAAATTCAGTTGTTCCGCTGAAAGAGCAAACCTTTCCAGGAGGTGTTCTTCAAAAAGAAAGCTCTGTGGTGGTTGGAGAAGGTCAGCTCCTGAGGAACCAGACAGAAACAGAACCAACAGATTGGTACTCTTTGGTGTAAATAACATTCTAGGGAAGTTTTTTGGTTCTAGGGAAAAACAAATATTTTCAGAAGGTTCTACGGTTCTTCAAAAAGATTCTACGGTTCCACTGACACTTTCTTGAACCTCGAACAAGGGTTCTTCTGGGGTATAGCTTTAAAGAACCCTCTGCTTGTTATACTACAGAAGGTCAGTCATAGGTGGTTTCTGAACCCACGTGTTTGATGTCTGTTGGTAAACTCTAATTTTCTGTAATTTCTGATGGAGTCTTTAATAATCAACATGTGGGCAGAACATTGCCTGTCACCTGACCTTAACTGCAGGAAGACAAACATCGTCTGGGCATGCAAGAATTAGAGGGTGTTTTTTATGGTCTGTCTTTAAGGACAATATGATTTAAACTGTTTTCTCAGACAAACACTGTAAACAAATGTAAAGGTGAAGCTTTTGTACAAACCCATTTCCAAAACAAATATTTCAATTTTTAAAAAAAGAAGAAAATTAACAGGACACAGGAGAGGAGAGGCCTGACATATTTTTGTTTAAAAAAAAAATACATATAGAAATAAAATTCAAATTAAGAAAGAAGTTCTAATAATGTCCAAATTAAATTCTAATAACACCTAAAATTAAGGTCTAAAATTAAAAAATGTTTTTAAAAAATCATATTCAGAATGAAATTCTAATAAAATTCAAACTCAGAATTATGTTCTAATAAAATTCCATTTCAGAATCAACTCTTTTAATGTAGTTAATGTAGTTCATAGTTAATATCTTGATTGAAGTTTGAATAAAATTAATTTCCAGATAAACACCTAATAAACATCTAAGGGGCCGTTCACATATCGCGCCTAAAACGCATGGAAAACGCGAGGCACATTGCTTCCTCCTTCTTTCCAAAAGCGCTCGGACGCTTGCGCTCCGGAAGTGTCTGTCGTTGCTAAGCAACCATAAACCGCGCTCTCCATTTCCACCAATGAAAACCACTCGCTGTAACTCTGCAACACGATTTATTTACGCAGAAAAGAAAAAAAACGCCGCAGTGTTTGGGTGCGGCCCACTCTTCAAAACCGTAAAAAACACGGGGAATTTCACCAGCTGATCCAGGAGCTCTGCCGGGACACCGGGAGACTCAAAGCCTGTTTCAGACTCGACACGGACCAGCTGGGTTGGAAAAGTTTGGGGGCTTGACAAATCATAAAGTTTAGGAAATCCCTGGAGCACAATGATGAGCTGCTCCTCCGTGTTTCTGCTGACTGGTTGAATCTTGTCACATGACCCGCGGTGCACTTGCGGCATTCTGAAAAGTTGAGATGTTTTCAACTCGACGCGGTGGACTTGCGTGCGCAAAAGACGCAATATGTGAACGACGCCTAAATTGTGACATTTCTCCTCCATATGAACTGTTCTTTAGTTGGAGGCTAGATTTGTAGTCATTTTTATTTTTTAATTATTATTTTTGAGATCTTTGGAAGGTTCAAATTTTCCTAAAGCCAAACCCCAAACATCTCCAAAGAACCCAGCTTCAGCTCTCCAGACCATTTACTCCCAGAGGGGTAGTCATGTGACCGTGGACTGGCTGAACACTTTTGAGATTCTTGACATCTGGCATGTTCATTAATAGACAGTGATGAAGGAAGTCCAGGAGGTAACTTCATGGATAATTTAGCACGCCTAGACTAATTAGCATGTCTAACTTACCACAGTTAATATGTTCTATTAACCCTAAGCAGATACGGCGTGTTTGGATCCAACATTTCGCTTCTGTAGTTCACAGCTGGAGTTGCAATGCTAACATCGCTAACACTAGAAGTCAATAGTCACCCAAATCATTACTGTAAACACATCCCCAAAACTTCTACACCCTCAAACCACATCCAGTGGACATGGCTTACGACACAGTAAGCTGAGAAAATGAACTAAACTTGGAGCAGACATGTGGGCTGATTAATTCTTAGTTTTCTTAGATCTCCGAAATCATTAAATCTTCCCTAAAACCCTAGAAGGTCCTGAAGGTTCCCCTCTAGTAACTAACCACAAAACCACACATCCTCCAAGCATCTGACTTTTGATTTGAGGAAGGCCAAGGCTGACTGCCTTCACAATTTTGAGCTTCTAAATGTGACTCCAGGACTAATTTCCCCAGATATCTAACTAATGATGGAGAAACTAGTTATGTAACCAAGTCCTACAACCAATGACCTTCTGAGCAGCAGGTGTAGATGTTTGTCATGTTCAGCGAACGCTGCCCCCAAAGTCTTCTGGGTTGGAATCTGCGGAATCTTACTGAGAAAGAAACACAAACACATTTGGGTGCAGGAGGACGAGTGCAGGTGTTTCAGTCTGGACAGGCTTTCTGAGAATCCTGGCACTTCAGCTTAAACCGCTCCTCTCAAACTCATTCCTTATTTCTTGCTTCATTTCTCTGGAGCTCTGCCATGAATTTGGCCTGGTTTTGAAGGTCAAATATGCATCAAATGAGGGAAAAGTTCTAGCTGAAAGATAAGCGCATGATGTTGGAGCAGGAGCACCTCCCGTGCAAATGTTCATCTCAGAGTTCTCAAGATCTCTTACCTGAAGAGGAGGACAAAGCAAACCAGGAGGGCCTGGCAGAACAGTAAAGGGTCCTCAGCTGTTCCTGTTGTTTACATTTACTTTTCACACGGCTAATGCATGATAAATACCTTTAGGTGCATGAATTTTGTCTCCTTTTGAGAGCCAGATATGATACATTTAGATCTGAAGAACCTGGTTCTTCTGGCAGTTTCCACCAAATAATGGAAAAGCAACTACTAAAGGATGTGATGAGCACAGAAGACGTGATGTTGGTGCTGGAACTGAGGTTGTACATGTAGGGATGGTAGTCCCTGCCAAAATCAAGTGATACTGAATTTGCTCTAGCAGTAACTGTAAACAAACCTTCTAAACAAAAGCAGATAAAAAATTAATCCGCTGCTTTCTGTTTGTAGCACAAACTTTGCAACACAAACTGTTAACAGGTCTGTTTCTCTACTGCAAATCCCACCTTGGTTGTGTCGTGTTTTGCTGACATGTGATTGGCTGATGCTCTCTCTTTTCTTTATGAAGCTCCAGTTTGTAAATTCAGTATTTGTGTGAATGCAGGCGACACAGAAGACGTGATGAAACACAAGGTTTCTGGTGTTGATTCAGTAAGAAACTAGTGCTGCATGGCAAACAGACACTCCGAAAGTGCTGCGATACCCTGTCCTTGAATTTATCATGTGGACATAGTACCAGTATTTTTTTAAGTTTAGACGGAAATTCAAATTTCTCGATCACTGGTTTGAAAAGGTTACAGTTCCTGTCTTAAAACGTAGCTTATGTTTCCAGTCAGGTGACACATTTAAGTAAAGAATGTCTTGTGTTCTCTGACTATGGTACTTTGTTAATGTTTTGTGTGGAGGACAGTTCCAGCCTGTAAATTAATATTTTATGACTACCTTAAAAAGGGTGTTGTTTAACTGTATTCATATATATTGATTACATTTACATTTACATTTACGGCATTTAGCTGATGCTCTTATCCAGAGCGACGTACATCAGTGCTTAAGAATTC
>JBBPCW010293840.1:0-10274 GCA_037974425.1 Phenacogrammus interruptus
TATATATAGTGTTTATGTATTCTATTAATATATATGCATTCATATGAATCATTTACTTTTATGTCCTTACTTACTCTCTGGCAAAGATAACCTTTAAGCATCCTCTCATGATGTAGTTTTGGTCTATGTCCTTGCTACCAAAAAAAGCTTGAAGCTATTCTAAATAGTTACTGACACAACAATGACTTCTGCTACATGCCTGATCATGGAATCTGTCAACACGAATGAGTGCAAATTCAGTGTCCTAAAAAAGTCAACATCATCTTAGGTGAACGCACTTAGACGATCGATTCTGGAACTGTCTCTACTGCCAATTTCAGGAAAATCATCTGCCTGTAATCCACCACTTACCAAAATTATTGGATATATTGCAGCATAATGTTCATCTGCAGGAAAAAGCCTGTGTATTAATGAACGGTGTTCTCACCTTGAAATTGCTGGAGTTGACCCAGGAAGTTGCGAGGCCATCTACCATTTTATCCAGTGCGGTCTGGTCCTGCTCCAGGTCATGAGATTTGTCCTTATCGCTGATGTAGTCAATGAGCTCCTGACCCACCTGCAGCCTCCGGCCTACATCCTTCTGCAGCACTTGTGCCAAACAGTATTCCATATTGGGCTCCATGACCTGTGGTGTTCTACCACCACCTCAAAGGTAGTGGGAAATAAAAAAAAACTAAACAAGAACTTTATCCTGTTTGTCTGACACACCTCCAAGAAAATAACAAACAAAGAAAAGGAAACACTAAATGTATTAATATCCCGTTTGAGGCCAGATCCTATGTGCCCCTTGGGCTAGCAAGAGGCTGGGCCTTGGGGATATTGGCTTGGGAATGGTAGGAATGCACCATATGTGCCCAGACAACAGCTGATGCGGACTGTGAACACTTTTTTCCTTCCTTCCGAGAGACCAAGGCAATGAGCTATCAACAGCAAAACTGTCGAGTCCAGGAGCAGCATCAAGTGTGGTAACTAGAGCTTGAGAGGGAGGGCCCAGTGGAACACTGCTTCATAATTCAGTAGTCTTCTGCTGTTGCACTAAGGTCAACAGAACAAAAAGAAATGTTAGCCTCTGCCATGTCAGTGGGTTTTAACAAGCTTACAGGTGACTGTCAATAATGACAACAGCAGGACATACAGATGGGTTTACTGTGTTAGGCTACACAATGTAATCAGCTGTTTTTCTGCCACCATATAGAATGTGATAACATTAAATTGATTACATCTAAAGTAATAAATAGAATGTCACCTCTGTTAAAAAAAAGTCTCTTAGATTGCGAGGATTTGATTTAAAACAGTACATGCTTTTATCTGTTGATCTCTTTAACATGCAAGCCCCTCAAAACACACTTTCACAAATTCACAGCAGCTATTAATATGATTTATAAGGAAGGAACAGCTGAGACATGTCAGAAAGCAAACACTCCAGCCAAAAGAAAGTAACACAGCTCCCTTTATAATCACTAAAGTTTAGACTTTAGACACCAGGGTTAGAGAGGATCAGTTACTGTTTTATACATTAACATGGTTTTTATATAACCGCAAAGGGCAGGGATTTCTGTTTAAAGTTAACTAGAGGATTTTTGCTTAATGCTTCTCTGCCCGGAGTTTGATTTAAATCAGAAAATTCAGCCTCACACTGACACACACATATACATACATCCGTGAGCCACACGTCCCTTTTAATGTGTCTAGGTTCTATTTTTTTGCAATCATCATAATATCCGCAGCGGACTATTTGAGGGTAGATATAAAAATACAAAACTAGCATATTTCCTGTACTTTCAACAGATTTGATCTAAAGTATTTAGCACCAGTGAACAACACATCCCTTTTATTATGTCTATGCTCTGTATTTTAGCTTGTTTTCATTATGCTTACGCCGATTTATTAAATGTTACCTTCAAACTGACCGCTTAGTAGTCAACAGGCAGGTAAACACCAGAGGCTAGGTAACACAAACACAATATACATCACGACAGAACACGAAAACCCCAAAAGAAAACCCCAGAGCAAGATTTGGACACTGAGTAGGAGTTATCTAAATGTTGAGAAAATAAAAATGAGCTATAATTTGAATGAGAAATGAATTTAAAAAGCTCAGTATTAGACAGTTAGCAGTGAGCTCTCTGCATTGTGTCATCGCCCCGTTAGCTTTAGCCGCCAGCTAAAAGGTTTTAAGGTTATAACAGAACTGTTAACGCCTCGGGGGATATATAAAATAAATCTATATGGCAGTTATTATCAGTGTGAATGACCTGAACACCAGAAACAGGAGTGTTAGGGGTCTCTGTGCGTTGTAGAAACATCTGACAGCAGCGTCTTCATTGATTATTCCCAATGCTAACACAGCTAGCATTAGCTCTCCCATATAACACAGACAGCAGACAAGCTCTATTTACTGCCATATGACGTCCACATGTGAGGAGAAAACCACAGTCGGTTAACTCACCTTGTAAATGCCCGTGTGTTTAGGTAGAAAAAGACCCCCATTTAGGACAGAAAATAATGAGAGTTGTATGAAGGAGCCTCTCCGCTCCCAGCCTTCTGTGGACAATGACTGCCTCTTTCTGCGCATGCGTGAAATGTGGAAATTATGATCAGCTTTTCTCATGTGCTGAATGAAAGACCACTGACTTACTGACTTTATAAACATCCCCACAGAAATCATCAGACTATAAATAATACCAGACCATCTGAGGGTGTTTCTGGCAACATATCGTGTTTTAGCTCCGACATATTAAACATTTTACATATTTAAACTGTAGCCTACACAATTAAACAGGTGTAATCACGGTGTGTTTAGTCATTACATGACATAATCATGTTAACATTTTCTCATGTGCTGAATGATAATACAAAAAAATTGAGGGTAGATATGAAAATACAGAACTAGTGTATTTCTGTTATTTTTAAATCTGTCACTGGATCTCTAAGTCTTTAATCAATTTCTGGTTGAGCTTCTCAAACATTTAACCTTTAAACCTTTCACTCTTACAGCAATCGTCATACTATACATAATCGAGACCATTGAAGGTAGATATGAAAATACAGAACTAGCATTTTTCTGTTGTTTTTACACCAAATGTTATATCACATTTCTCAATTTTTAATTTCTGGAAATATGCACAAACAGGTGTAATCACTGGGTATGTAGTCATTATATGACAAATAGTAATAACTTTTCTTTGCAGCTGTTTTAACTGTAATTGTATTTATCTGTATTTCTTACGTTATTCTAGTGTTACTTGGAATAACACTATAATAGTCCTAAATAATAATCCTATTAATGATCGCCTAAGACTTTCGCAGCGTGCTCTTCATTTTCCTCCACAACATTAATGTAATATTCATGGCCAAAGAAAAGGTTAGTGCTCGTAAACGTCAACTCTTGAAGTACATTAAAGCGGAAAAGCCATTAAAAGCCTGTGGTCTTGGAGGGTCGTTTCAAACACTTCAATCGCCCCCTTCTGGTTACTTTAAGGATTTTCACATTTCGTACGCTGAGATATTCGGTTTTCTTAATACTTACTAGAAAAGACTCAATGTTATAAATACGTAATAGACTACACTACTATCTATTAAAAGCAATTATAGTTACATAATGCACCACCAGACAACTGTTCGATATTTAATAAGCTATTAAGTGACATTCAATGAGATAAAACAGTTAACGAGTGACATCTTGCTATAAGATCGTCTCTCCTCTAAGTCAGAAGCTAAGTATCAGTGTCACCTTCCAGAGTGACCATAATTGATTTTACTATTGTGACTTTGCCTGGACATGTAATGAGCTTGCCCTGTTTAATATTAAATGTATATTTTACATTTAATGTTTTTTACAGCTAGTACTTCTATTAACCTGCCACATCAGCCTAATGAAGAGCAGCCATACTGTGCAGATGATTCACATTGGTGGGTTAAGAGCACTCGAATTAAATGGAATCTACTGTTTGTGTGCAAGATTGGGGCAGCTGATGTAAAGGAGGTGCCTGTGTGATGAGAAGGCCACGGGTTTGAATCCCAGGACTGCTAGGGTAACCACTGAGGTACCCTTGAGGAATGCCCACACACCTATAGATTCATCAGCATTACTGTTCTTAGACCTGCTTGACAATAAGCTGCCACATGTGATTATACTCATGTAATTTCAGAGTAGATTGATAAACAATGTAGTTGAAAAACCAGAAAGCCAGTCTGGGGGGTTGTGACGATCAAAAAAACAAAACTGTTCTCCGCATTTAAGCCATTCACTTGAGTAAAGCTTGTGTGTAGGGACGATACCTTGCTTGAGCATACCTCAGTGGTGCTTGGGAATCAAACCCACCACTTCCTGATCCTTAACCACCAGACACACCGCAACAGTGAAAGCGACCATTCTATCATACATCATGTCTTAGAGGTGCTTAGTGGTCTTGGGAATCGAACCCACGACAACCACTAGGCAACCAGCTGCCCAACAGGTTAGGGAGTTGACATTTTACACTGAATATTTTCTTAGCATTGTTGAACTAGAGAAAGCATTTATATCACGCCAGAAAAAGACACATTTGAAATAGTATGTACAGTTTGTGTATTTTATGATTAATCTGACAGTGTTTTAAAGCTCAAGTCTGCTTTAAAAAAGCAACTGAGATTAAACCAGGGAGACAAGACAACAGGTAAAACATCTGCATGAAAATATTTGTTACGTATATACAAATGCTGACAATTCCAAGGCCATCAGCACAATACTTCTCTACTTTCCATCTGAGGGATGAACTGAGCAAGTTCTATTTACAGTCACTCATGTCAAAGACTCGAGACATTCAAAGTCCCTCTCCCAAACAGGTTCAAGCCTTAATCCTGTTCTCAATCCTCTCTGTTCTTATGTCTGCTCCTCTTCCTCTGATTCGGATTCTTCCCCATCCTCTTCCGTATCATCCTCACAGGCTTCAGCATCTTCCAAGTTCTCTAATGCAGGCTGGGTTTTGATGATGATCTCATCATCTTCCTCACTGTCATCAACTTTCATTGACTTTCTCTTCTCCAAGACTGAAGGGGTGCACACTGGGGTGGTATCCTACAAAAAATAAAAAGATCTGTGTCATGAACAAGAACTGGTGCAGGGCTGCTGCATAATATTTCAATCAGATTCAGTTAATTTTTTAAGCTTTATATCAATATGTTTGCTGAGATCGGATCATGTTCGCATGAAAAGCCAGGTGTTTTACTCACTACACCAAATGCTGCAAATATGGTCATATATGTTTAGAAAACCTGTTGTAAACACATTACAGATGCACAGCAATTAGACTACAATCTGACCACATTCCCAGTCAGAGGTGGAATAAGTATTCTAAATCCGTGTACAAGAACATAAACAGAGATGTTTCTGCTGAAGACTGACTAGCACAAGAGCATAAACAAAAGTGCGAGGCTGGTCTGTGATGATGTGCTTTGTACACAGGGTAAGTAAAATAGAATCTGGTCACATTAGGGGCTGTGTATCAGTGTAAATGGAATAAGTGTAAACAGAATCCTGCCAATTCTGCCATTAGGACAACTGTGCACGCAAATGTACACATGGTATGTATTAATGGCTACTTTATTCAAACAATTGTCATTTTCTGACCACATGCCTGCTGGATATGTTTGGTTGCCAGATTAATCTGAATAGAGTTATGAATGTGTGGGAACCCTGCAGTGATGTGTAAGAAAGAATTCTGGGATGTTGGCACATGGGTTTCATTGTTCAGCCACATCAGCTGACAATAAGCTTAATGTACCAGTTGATGTTGGCACAGTTATCTTACGCCAGAAAACTTCGACAACTGGAGTAATTTTCAGACTGTGCCTAGAAATGCATATTCCACAGCTTTAAAAAGATCTCAGCAACTGACAGATTGACAGGTAACGCTGTTTAAAAAAGTGCTGTGTGTTTGTATGTTGAAACAAAGCTTACCTGACTGCATATTGATGTGTCAGCACCTGACTGAGCTTTCTTTGTTGGGATCTGAGCTGCCTGGGAAAGTACAGAAGTGTTATTAATCCAGCTAAAAACAGACAATTAGACATCTAGAACATTCAGTGTGAAATGAAATTCCACTTAGATACTAACAAATCCTGGAAAACTGTAGTCAATGCCCTTTTCCGCTAGTCTCTTTCGAAGTTTGGATTCTTTACTAAGAAGTTTTCCGGCAAGTTTCTTCATATCTTCTGGGCCATGGCCTCTATTGTAGCGCGAGACAGCAGGCCGAAAGGGCTTCGTGAATGTCTTCTGGGAACCAACAAAGAGCTTTTCATGAACCTTCTCGGGTGGAACCACTTCACCTGTGCGAATCACAAAACAATAGACTTCAACCCACAGGTTCATGCTGCAGAGCGATAAGAAAAACTTTTAACTCCGCTCACATTTGATCAGCCTCTCCCCCATAAGGTAGTTGTCCATTGTCTCAGCTACAATCTTGGCAACCTCATCACAGTCGAATTCCACAAAAGCGTAGCCTTTACTCCGGCCAGTCTGTGAACAAACAAGAGCTCAATCCACAAAAACTCACAAGATGAGACAACTATAAGAAAAAAAAACATCTTGTATCTGTAGGCACATGGCTTTCATCGCACAGCTAGATCCAGTTGGCAAAAAGTTTAATGTACCATCTTTCTGTAGGCACAGTTATCTTACCTCCAGCCACAGACACACTCAAGGTAATTTTCAGACTGTGCCATCTGCCAGATATATCTTACATTTAATAATATCTACAAAAATGCAGAAAATGATAACACATGATATTTTTTAAATGATTAAGTACCTTTTTACTTCTGGAAATTCTTAACCGGAGAACTTTGCCAAACTGTGAAAAATAAGATTTCAGCTGAGGTTCAGCTAGGGCTCGAGGAAGGTGGCCCACATAAATCACTCCAGGCTTCAGGGTCTTAGAGGGAACAGAGGAGGTGGTAAATACAGGATACAGACATTATATATATATATACACACACACACACATATATATATATATATATATATAGTATAAACTGTATATACTGTATATCCCCCGTAACAGAAAACCAGGTATTTGTCATTCTACACACTGACATAGGGGAGGAAGATTTAGACTTAAAGCAACAAGCTTTCAATGTAAAAAACTAAAGTCTTAAAATAATTTTGAATATTATTTCATCAGTGTTTTAGGAAAACATGTGCTGAACGAACTCAACGTAAAACCTCGTTTTTGTAACAACAGAATGGGTAAATTACCGCATGGTGTAAGCAATAAAAGCAAATGTTGATATTTCTAGGCTCGGATTTCTCTAATAACAGGTTGACATTTAGCTGATGTTAAAAATATTTATATTTTCGGAATATCAATTTACCACATGGTGCGTGTGTGCGCAATAAAGGCGAAATTTGATATCACCATCATATAGTCATAGCCAAAATCACAGGAAAACGTCTATATGATTGCACGCAGAAAGTGGATTAACACATTAACAACAATAAATAAGCACATATTAACACTGTTCTCACCACTCTGGGCCGGTTCTTCACTTGCTGGACTTTCTTCTGAAACTCTGCGTCCTCTGAAGGGTTCAGGGCCAGCAGCTTCGGGCTCGCCTTCGAGGACTTCTTGCCCTCTGTCATGGTTGAAATAAACCAAATAAAAAAACAAATACTGAAAAAAAGGAAGATAGATCACAGAAAACACACTAAGAAGCACTCCGTGATCCACCGCGTGTTTCTAGAGCGGAAGCACGTCGTGGAAAAAAAAGCGTACACCCTCGACTTTCCACAATAAAAGTCTCTAATACACTAATACCCTAGAGTACAGCGACTTCTCTCGGTGTGGAGGACACTGTTTATAATCAGACCTCACTACCCAATCTCTTAGCTCATATTGACCACTTTAAAAATAACGTCAGTAAAGTGTACATCTGTCAGAAGCGAACACACCGCGCGAACAATGTGAAATTCGTTCTCTACGTTTAACCTATTCACCCACTGAAGCCAGCGACGCAGCACCCGTGGATTACAACCCACGACTTTCTGATGACGGGGCAAGTCCATAACCACCAGACCACCAGCTGCCCCAGTGTAAAAGAAAAAAAAATTACAGATTTTAGAACACTCAATTCAACTTTTAATTTATAACTTCATAAATTTATATTTATGTATGTACGTATTTATTTATTTATTTATTCATTGTCAAATAGATTGTATTAAATAAAGTTATTTTTGGTTAAAACCATGAATAAAGGCCTTTTTCCGGGGCTTTTTACAAACGGTTCTTAAAATCCCCTGAATATCACAGCATTTTTGTGCTGTACTCTGAATGTTGTCACAGGACCATATTTGTCCTTTTATTAAGATCCACTGGGTGTAACAGGCTGTGTCTTATGATCAGTGACTTCTGAAAATTCTAATAATTTCTTCCAACAGTTGCAGGACAATGTACATCCTTTTCTTAATGTTCCCTGAATGTCATCAAAGGACCATGTGCATCCTTTTTGAAGAGCCACTAGATGTTCCCACAGAAAATATCCAAAATCTTGTAGAAAGCTTTCCATGAATGGAAGCTGTTACAGCTGCGAAGGTGTATGAGTATATGTCTGAATGCAATGTCATTAGTGTACGACATAGTGTACATTCGTTTTGAGTCATTTGAATGTCGTCATCCACTGTTTAATGTTCTATAAAAGTCTTCAGAAGCACCATGTTCTTTTTTTCTTATTGTCTGCTGAATGTTGTAACCAGGTTTCACATCCTGAAACTGGAATTACAATTACTTGCAGCTGAAAAGAAATGGAATTATAATCGAATTGGAATGTCAGGAATTTTGTTCATTTCTTTCTTATATGAATTCACTTTATTTGCTAAATAGTCTAGTATGAAAACTACACATTACATAAATGCCAAACAGACAGAAGGAGAATGTGTTTTTCCATGTTGTGCATATTAATTTCTCAAATTATTTTTTTTAGTGATTAAGAAAAATATGAATGTATTTGTTTCACTCTACACATTACTGTCCATACTGCCTATGCTGAAGATGTGAGACTAAGGATTTTGTTTTAGTTTGGACTGTTCTGAGGATCTGATTTGTGTATGAACTCATTATTAACGCTGAGATTTGGAATCCCTGTTAAACTGGAAATTTTTTAAGCAAATCTGACATTTCTGGAAGGACCTATGTAAAGGACATTTTTATGAAGTTACAACAAGATACTGTATATCCTTGTCATTTTAGGATCATGTAGGTCCATGGATTAATGTCCACTAGATGTAGATTATTATAAAGATTTAGAAGTTGATTTAGTCACGCTTTAACACTAGTCACTAGGTGTACACTGGTCTGTTAGAATCTGCACTCATCGTGTTACTTCACACATTTACTGAGGTATTTAATTTTTGTCACCTGTGTAGTTATATTGGTGGAACTGAACTACGTTATACCTTTTATGCATCATATAGAGTTTTTTTTATTTGGTACATTTACATTATATTTTCGGATGGCATATGAGGTATAAAGGATCTTCATTAAATTAGAAATGGAATCAAAAATCTTTATTGATCTCAGATGAAATTGCTTTTGCCCCAAATGCACAGACACATAGAGACACAGAGACAAGAGCAATATAACATATAAGGTAAACATTCAATCAAAATAAAATATTCTGCAGTAAATACACTGTACTATATATACAATAAACTATATACACAAAAGCTGTGGTGATAAACATGGGGTGATTTATATACTAAATGTGACGGCTGGGACTCCGTGAGCCGTCGCAGCCTTGGTTTTTTCTTGTTTCTGTTTTTTGGTTTTTCCGTTCTTGGTTTCCCTGTTTGCTGGTTGTTCTGTTTTGTTTCCCTAATGCCAGCGTATAGCTGAGGACTCTGAGTTCGGTTTTGTTATGTCTGTTCTGTTCTCTGATGCCCTTATGGCTTTTTGGTTTGGTTTATTCTGCTTTGGTTTGGTTTAGTGTCAATTGTGTTTGAGGAGCCTGACCTGTCCTGTCATGTTCTGTTCTGTTCTGTCTAGTCTCGTGTGTGTTCTCTGTTCCCCCTTTGTAGGTTCCCTTGTCTGGTCCATGTTCCTGTCCTCCCTGATGTCTCAGCTCCTGTCTGTGTACCGGTTCTGTTCCTGTTCAGTTCCCTTGTCTTGGTTTGGTTGTGTTCCTGTCCCCCCATCATGTCTCCCTGCGGTCCTGTGTTCTGGTGTCCCCCCATCATGTCTCCCTGCTGTTCTGTGTTCTGGTGTTTCCCCCTCATGTACATTCCTGCCATGTTCCCCTGCCTC
>JBBPCW010293849.1:0-10274 GCA_037974425.1 Phenacogrammus interruptus
TGTGTGTGTGTGTGTGTGTGTGTGTGTGTGTGTGTGTGTGTGTGTGTGTGTGTGTGTGTGTGTGTGTGTCTCAGCTCACTCTCTGCTGACATCCTCTCTGTCAGCCAAGCCACTGTGGAACATTCATCAGATCAAGCTTCAGACATGCACATACGCGTACACACACACACACGCACACACACACACACACACACACACACACACACACACACACACACACTTAAATGCACCCACTCCCATGCATGAAAACATTTCTGCTATGTCAAAAACCCATACAAGCGCAGAGGCCTTCTGTCAGTAAGTCCCTGTGGTGCAGGATGAAGTATGGAAGAAAGTGGCTGTAGCAAGACCTACACATGTTATATTCATCACGGCCTTAGAAGTGTAAAAATCCTATAACAGCATCAATAATTTGGCATTGTCTCGTCCTTTGTTTTGTAAATATGTCTCATAATGTGTAAATCATAACAAAACAAATCTTGTGATGAATGTTATGCATTTAATCAACTCAAAGGACCCATCAGCAGGTCCAGACATCCATTCTGCACTCTGGCAAAGACATATGGATGCAGTAATTCAATGTTTTTGATAATGCCAAGTAAATAAATATACAGTAAAGACTTAAAAAAAGGAATGCATTCACCAACGTTCTTTACATAGTACATAGTCTTAAAAGATCTATGAATTGTACAGATTTATGATTTTAAACTTACCCAGACCAAAACACCACTGAATGTACTGTGGCGAGCGGAAGAAAGAAGGTCGAACACACTGGAAACTTGCGTTTTCTTAGCTTTATTTTCAAAGCTTTTAGCAGGCAGAAGTAGCCAACACACACACACACAAAACCTGCCTCTAGGCTGCCTGAACCCCAACTGAACTAGTTTCCCCCTAGCTCCTCCCCAAACACACACTTTTGCCCGCGAACACAGGGCCCCGCCCCAACGGTCCCCACATATGAAAACACAAAGGCTCATGGGAGCCAGTCTCTGCCCGCCAGCTCGTCACAGTACATTAGCCTTTTCTGATATGGATCAATTATAACAAATCTTTGCTTCACTTCTGCATATTTTGTATAGTATTATAAAATAAAAAGCACTGAACAGGCCTCACTAATAACTATATAAAGTGCATATTGGTTTCTATATAACATACATATTAGTTACTAGTAAATAAGAGAAATTCAAATAAATTACTGGCTTATATTACTTATAATTAAAAACTGAATAATAATCCTGCATTTTATGAAGGTCCATATTGCAGGTCCTGTGTAAGTAACTCACCTATTCAATTTGATTCATTTTATAATTAAAATCCAAACTTTATTATAGAGTTTAAGGACTTTTTTCTGTGTTTTCTGTTGTTTGTCTCAAAGTTTTAGCTTCAGCCCCTTTAACAGATGTCTAAAACTTGTCTTTCCACAGGCCTCAACCTTATCACTATAGTCGGGCTCAAGTCAGAGACCAAGTACGAGGTCAAAATGTCCGCCATTAATGGCAAGGGTGAAGGAGACAGCTGTCCCCCAGAGACTTTTAAAACACAGCCTGTCAGTAAGTACAATTCTGTGTTTTGCTCACTGTCTCTCTACTTTCTCTCACTCTCTCTCTCTCTCTCTCTCTCTCTCGTTCGTATCTCTTTCTATATTTCTCTATATAACTGTGGTGCTCCCCCACCCCGCCACTTTCAACAGCAGGCACGTCAATGCATCCCTGCCCTACAAAATCCCTGGAAGATATAGTACCAGCCTTTTGCCTTTGTGTGTTAGTCTGTGCGTGCGTGCGTGCGTGCGTGCGTGCGTGCGTGTTTGCGTTCACGTGTGTGTATATGTTTTGGGAGTTAGCCAATATCTTATTTTAGCTTCATACCTTACCAGTGCTTCCTGCTCCCCTTGGAGTGTGTAGCGTCTCCCTCTGGTTCCTGCTGGTGCCAGCATATCTGTAAGAGCAGTACACTAAGCTGCCACTAAGGTCAGAGCTGTGCGTCTTGTCCTTGCAAGTGCTGTCCATGATTACAAGCCCCACTTTATCCAGAGTTTGATATTTCTTATAGTTCTTGCTGCCTATAATTATTGCAGCCTTGCAATAAAGGGTTTATTAGATTATTTAGTATTATTAGATTTATTAGATTATTTTTTAACATTCATATCCAATCAACATTATTACCCCTACTATGAAGCAGTAAATAATTTTGTGGAAAGCTGATACACTGGCATGTTGAATTAAAGTTTTTACTACCAAACCGTAGGTTATGTTCTGTTAACAGATCACCCCTCATGCATTGCAGAACATTTTTTTAATATCAGGGTTTTGGCAGGGCAGTCTTTTTTCTCATGTTATAATTATCAAATATAATAACAAAAGCTGTTCTCTCACTGGGCTCTGCCTAGAAGCAGAGTAGAAAGGTGTGTGAGGAAATCTTTGTTAATACACTTTTCTCTAAAATTAGTAAGACTTAAGTGACTTAAGTAATAACAGGAATGAAGTAAAATTTCACAAAAAATAAAATAATTTCTCCTCTAACACAGTTAAAATGATCCATCTCTCATGATTATTTGGGGGAATAAAACATAGGAGCAGCAACATCATTTGTTGTTTTGAATTTTAAATCTTGTTGATTAGAGGAAAGTCTTCAAACAGACACATAGAATGGGCAGGTTTTTTTTTCTATTTTATTTGCCAAATGATCACACAGGCAAATGATGACTACAGTAGTTTTTCACAGTTAAGTCAGTCATTAGTCAGTTGCAGGTTGATTTGCATGATATGTCATGTTTCCATTTGTGCTAGCCCACCCTGTGCTTCAGTAGCAGCCTCCCTTCGCTCCCATTGTAGCTTTCTCATTTTTCTCTGTGCCATTTTGGGTTGCTTTATGGGTTACTTAGTGATAGAACTGACAGATTTTATGGTAAATGAACTGACCGATCTGTCATCTACATTCTGCAACTTTTTTGTCATAATATGTACATAAATAGTGTGCAGTTTTAAAATATATTAATGTTGTGCTCATATGAAATGTATTATTAGGATAGATTATGTGTAATTCTTCTTGGAACGATACTCATTGAAGTGAGATTTTCGCTGGTGATCCATTCTAAAAATTTGGTGATGTCCCCCTTTGACTTGTTCAAATCTGCTGCCTGAGACATTACAACATGTTCAGAGTCAGACAGGCAATGGCACACTGTGAAATCAGATTTTTCTGTGTGCTGCCTTCTTTATATGAATATGTAATTCACTGTGATTTTTCAAAGGAAGCACACAGGCTCATTCAGAGAGCAGTTTGATTGAATAATTATTCAATAATTATTTGAATTAAAATCAATTCAATAATTATTTGAATTATGTAGAAATACAATCTATTTACTATAATGGCTTATTGTCCAATGCCTCTGCCTCAAAATTTAACTAGGAAAGAGGACCCTGTATGAGTCATCTCAAAAATGGCCAGTTGAAATAAGCTGTTTCTTGGATGTTTCGATACTCATTTTTCTCATTTGTTTTCTGTTTCTGTTTTTTTATTTCTTATTTATGTTTTTCATGTTTTCATCTTGTTTTTGTTCCTCTGGACAACTCAGGCTATACTTTCACAAGTAAGTGCTTCATTCTGGTCTCTTTCTCTCTCTGGCTATGACTTTCTTACATCCCTGTTTGCCATTTGTTTCCGTTTCTACCCGTTTGCACATTTTTGCCCCATCCACCATAATACTATTAGCCAAAGGTAGTGAAACTTAGATGATCAATTAAAATGAGGATTTAAAGTATTCCCACCTCATGCAGACCAATTCAGTTCCCTGAAAATGAATTTGAAATATTCAGTTTTTCTACTGAATTACTCTGAGTGGAGCATTTGCATTAAAGACTTTTTGAGAGCTTGTGCAATATCTTGTCTCTCATATACCGACCAGTACAGTACCCCTAAACCCCCACACCGTCCACCCACCTTTAGGGTACCACTCCCGGGCACCAACAGTCCACCAAACTGCCAGGGCAGGGTTGAAACAGCGGAAACAAAACCAAAAAAAAAAATTTGGCCCCCAGAACCCAGAAAAACACACCAAACACACCACACAACCAAACAAACAACCAAACTCAAACCAGACCTTTAACCAAACCCTTAAGCAGGTACATAATTAAACTCAAAATCAATAACACAAACAAACATGCATAGATGTAAATCCTACTGCACATAAGAGACCGAAACCGACACCAAACAAAAAATAAATACTGTTCCGGAGCTCTATGGGCTCCACATGTCCTATCCTCCAGGTCCATTTTTAGGCCAGGACAGCCCATGTGAGTCCCTAAAGCTAGAGCTGTCAAACTGTTGCGGGTAAGAGAACCAGCTCAAGGGTCAGCAGTAGTGATGTGTCATTCGCGAACGAGCCAGCTCTAAGAGCCGATTATTTGTAGCGAACGAGTAGAGCCGGCTCCCGTCGGGGAGAGCCAAATTTTCTGTCATAAGTTGGGGGAGCATGCTTTAAAGATAGTGAGTGTAGTTGTACAGGCCAGGTACACTGAGCGACAAAGAGAGCGGGGGAAGACGGCATTAAATGCGGGTCCATTGGGAGAAAGTGAAAAAATGAGTGAAAAACGAAAAAGAACCAACAGAACAAATAATTACAGAGAGGAGAAATCGCATCAGCCCATCCAAGCTGAGGCATCTCATTTTTCTCAATGCCAACCTGCACTAAATACAAAAGTGTTTTGTTATATATGTTTATTATATATGTTAAGACTTTTCACTTTATTTAGGTTATTTGATTTGTTTGCTGTGGTTGTGTTCAATTGTTCAATTAAAGTTTTATTAAAGTGTTAAATAATAGTAACTGTATTTTTTTTAATGAGAAATAAGGAATTAAAAAGTTGCTTACCAATACACACAACATTCACAATTGATAAATTGGGCTAAATACTAATTGATACTAAATAAAGAGCCATTAGGGAGCCGTAAGAGCCGGCTCTTTTAAGGGAGCCGTGCCAAAAGAGCTGAATCTTTGAAAAGAGCCGAACTTCCCATCACTAGTCAGCAGCGGAGCCAAAAGGTCATCAGTGGAACGCACCTCGAAGCCAGCCTAAAAGCCAGGGTTGCTCAAAGTAGGCTCTTTTCGTCCACTGTCTCCGCTCTGACTGGAGGCTGGCTCTCGCTACCTCCTAGACACTGGAGTGGGGGCTGCCATCTCCTTAAATGAATCCGAGCCTGGGAGTCCGTGCGGGGACCTGCTGCGCCTCTTGTGGCTGGTCAATTTGTCACATCTTTCGTGCTCAGGGAAGTGAGGCATGGCGCAAATTTCCATACTTTGGATGGAATTAATTACAAAAAACACACATAACAGAAAATAAAGTGGCACAAGAACCTAACTAAAGCCCACTAAACACAAGACACATGAGGAAGTGGTGAGGGTTGACCAGCAAGATACAGAAACTCTAGAACTTAAATACTAAACACATATACTACATACTACATAGATACTAAATTCTACATGAACCAATCAAAAAGCCCAATCACTCACAAACAAAAACACAGGACAGCTGACAACAGTGACTAAAGACACACAAATACACCATTTTCAAAATAATTGTCCCCTATTAAACCCAAAATCAATGCCCAGGCCCTTACAGTGGCCAATGCTTTGTTGTTCTGTCGAGTTAGAAAATATTAGTTAGTTTAATTAGTTTCTATTCGTGTTACTTAAATGTTTCTAGAACAAAAAGTCATGGAGCTTTAGTTTTTGTTTGGAACAGTTGAAATATCCCTCAGGAGGGAGCTCCGATCTCAGAGGCTTAAATACAGCTGTACTTAGTGCAGGGGCGGACTGAATAAGATGCGCCGCCCAGCAAACAGTAAATCATTGAACTGTAAAAATTAATTGTGATTACCCATACATTGGACCGTATTTTTGTTACCAAAAAAATCTATTAAATTATTACTGTATTTACACCTCTTATACCAAAGAAAACGCTAGTGTAGCAAAGACAATGCCTATGCATGAATTAATTGGGCGAGACAGCAGTTCAGTGTACACTGTCCAGCACCTATATGGGTTTAATAATAATAGTATATTATATTTATTATTATTAGTAGTAGTAGTAGTAGTAGTAGTAGTAGTAGTAGTAGCAGTAGTAGTAGTAGCAGTAGTAGTAGTATTACTACTACTACTACTACTACTACTACTAATGATAATAATAATAATAATAATAATAATAATAATAATAATAATAATAATAATAATAATAATATAAAGCTTTACCTTTATATTTTAAGGGTAATGTATTAAGCTGAGTTTAAAATGCAATTAAAGTATTTCAAATTCAGTCATTTTTTTCTTAGAACTAAACTAATAATTGCTGACGAAAATTTGTAGAAAGGCAGATATCCTCCACAATTTTTGCTTTTTTCATGGCAGTATATAATTCTTTAGTGCTAAATTGTAATATTTACTGTATTTGCTGGGCTACAAATACAAACAAAGAGACCATAATTGCAGGGTGTGTCCAAAATCGTGCACTACCGTCAGTGCACTGAGATTTAGTGCGTAGTGCACACTGCGCACTGCCTTCTGTAGTGCGCACTGCTGTGGGTCAGTACTGTCCTAAACGGAACACTAGCGTTTAGCACTTAGCGGAAGTGACGGACTAACATTTGCTCGCTGCCAAAATATCTGCCGGTTTTATTGCGGTGTACATGCACACTATGCACTAAAATCACTCACTAAAAGTGTGCAAGTGCGTGGTTTCAGACACACCAGCAGACTCTGTTGCAACATGTGTTGTGAGCAGCCTGGCTTCTGCTAACTGCAGGCCACCAGACATATTTAATAATGCAGCAACAGAAATATTTGAAAGTAATTTTAAATTCATAACGGATTTTCATAGGGTATTCAAATGCCTATTCATAAATACCAAAGAATATTTGAATCTAGTTCAGGCCATCATGTAATACAATATTTAAGCATACCTTTTGCAGAACATTCTCTGACTTGTTTACAAAACAGGCACAACTTATTTCTGATTTACCTAATGTATAGAGCCAAAAACAATGGTAGAGATACAAAGCCACCCACAAGCACTTACCTGCTCTTCTATAAAAGCCTGCCCACAATGCCCGGCCAGTGAGTCTCCAGAGGAGGAAGAGTGGCAAAAAAGAGAAATTGTACAAAAAAATGAGGATGTGATGATTAGCCCTGTATAAGGAATGTATAAGGAAATGCAGTGGCATCCTAGCATCTGGGAAAATCAACATGTAATCTTATTGCTAAAGTAGTTGCATTTGTAATTATGACATTTTAAAATATAGTTCCTGCCGGTCTGCAGAGCCTCGTTTCTGCACCAATCAAAATTCAATCAGAGCACGTCTGATCTCAGTGTTTCTATCCGTGTGTGCCCGCCCCCTGACTTCACAGCCCGCTCCGATACGAGACCCATTCTCCAGTCCAGGGTGGGTTCTGGGTGGCCTGGGGTGGTGTTGTAATGGTTCCAGTGCCCATGGTAAGGTGAAAAATTAGAGTACTAGAGCAAAAAAATGATGCCCCTGTCTATAATGTTTATGAGATCATGGTCATCCCAATCCTATGGAAAGGGTGGATAATATAGCTTTTATTTAGCTGCAACTTATAGAAAAAAGAATTGCTTGTTGTAAACAGACAGCAAAACATTAATGATTTAATCATATATGGCCATATAAACTGGGAGTTTACCTACTACACCAAGATATTCAGCTATGATCCTAGGACCAGTAACCTGACCAGTTTGCTGACTAGAGTGCATAATTATAATCAGTATTGAAACAAGCATTAATATCAATGAAATTCTAATGATATCTATTACTACAATAAGACAAAAGGCTAACCTATATTAGGGATAACAGTTTTAAAATCTTACTCACAGCCTCCACTCTACATTCCTGTTCGCTTTGTGACATGCAGAGACAGGTGTAATACGACTGCAATAGTCTATATAGCATAAACCAGAAACATATGTCATCAGCTCAGCTGTTTCAGAATTTTGCTTCAGCACAGCCAAATCTATTATTTTAAATGCTTAATGTATGTTATACTAGCTGTAAATTAATGCATTCATCCCGACTGTCAACTTTTTGGTGCCAAACCAGGGTTATTGAGTAAAACAGGAAGAATTACTGGCATTTTATTATTTAGGATAAATCATGCATAAATGGTGTTTGGACCCATATTGACTTGCTTTTCTGTTTTCACATGATGTCATTCATAGAATGTACTTGGACTCAAGATGGCAGCATGCTAAATTGCAGCAGCCTCTCTAGGATCCAACATTTGGTGCAAAGATGTAGTTGTTGACTTTTACACAAAATGTCTACACACTTAATCACAGGAAATGGAATTTCTGGAAAAGCTCTGCAACCTTGGTTTGTTACAGGGACCAGGCCCCCAGGTCACAGTGCCACTGGGTGCCACTGGCCAGGGGAGGCAACTTTGCAAGTGGTGTACAAGGAATCAAAAGCACGGCAAGTGGGTGGGGCTCCCTGTTAGGCTAAAAATTAACTCTAGGTTGCCAGCGATGCCATCCACCCTACTCACCAATGTCTGCTCCTTAAATAATAAACTGGAATACATATGACTACAGCAAACAACCCGGCATAAATTCAGACACTGCTGTTTTTTTTTTTACAGATACATGATAACATTCCAGACAAGGCTAGATTAGCAACATGCCACCCCCCAGTCTGAGGTCTGAAACAGGTTCCAGCTTCAAGCACCCAAAACCCCCACCCCCCTCCTCTGTCTCACACCAAGCAAACTGGAAAAGTTAAGATTCTTCATAGTGGGGGCTTGTGTGTTTCCCTCAACATTAACTGGAGTGTGAACACTGTGCTGGTATCTGGTTACTGCTCATCACTGCTGGAGTGTGTGACTGTTAGATGCATATCATTTTATTAATCGCAGGAATTTACCACCATGCTCATAGTTGCAGTGCATATCTCAGCTCTAACACCAACAGTGCTGGGCAAACCTTATGGAGCCATTAGCTTTAGTGTCGCAGGAGATTTCAACCATGCAAATCTCTGTGTTTGCACAAACATCACTGGTGTGTACCATGCTGAGCCCCACCCCCACCTCGGCTACATGTCAGTCATGCTGGTTCCAGCCTACAGCCTGCACATCAGATGTGCCAAGCCTTATATAAAGCTGCCCTGAGAACAGCAAGGGCCAATGTTTTGTGAGTCATCAGAGCAGCAAAGCGTGCACATGCTCAGAAAATCCATTGACACTTCCTGTGGGAGCATATCCAGACTATCACTAACTATAGGACATCTCCACCTGCCTGTGTTGGTTAGCCCTCATTTCTGGAGGTGATGAATGACTTTTACATGCTTTTTGAGCCACATAAAGACATGGTATCAAGGAAGACCACCCTTCCCCTCAATAACCAGGTTCTCTGAATGACCTTGAGAGTCAACCCGCCGACAACCGTCCTGGACATGTGCTCAGTGGATGCACAGACCAGCTGGCAAATGTACTCTCAAAGGTCTTAAATATCTCTTTGAGCACCACAATCATTCCAGTGGGCATCAAAGCGACCAGCATCATCCTCTTACCAAGACGTTTTTAGTGTTATACCTAAATAACTACCTTCCCATCACACTCACACCCAATCAAGTGCTTTTAGAGACTTTTAATTAGGGCAAATATCATGCAAAAAGACAGACTGGGTCATCTCAGTCAGGATGGGGAGCCGCCTTTCTAATGCCACCACAGTAAGGGGACCCTTGGGGCTGTGTGTTTAGCCCTCTGCAGATCACACGGGTGAACCACAACTGCAGCAAAGCACAGTTCCAACCACATCAGCTAGTTTACTGATGTCTTGACTATGGAAGATTTGATTGGCAGAAATGATGGAGTGATGTGCAGAAAGGAGGTACAATGGCTAATAGACTGGTGCAGAGCCAACATCTTTCTCTGAAAGTGGACAAAATAGAAGGGATGGTTTTTGAGAGTACAATGTACAAGGATTGAATGTCAATTGCTCCTCATTGGACATTATCCTCCTTAGCTCCTTAGTGTTCACATCATGGAGAATCTCACATGGGCCCTCAAGACCAACTCCATTGTCTTCACCTTCTTCACTAGAAGATGGGGAAGAGTTTCTTCCTCCATCAGATCAAATTTAGAACCGAATAACAAACTGTACATCAGGCACTCACACACAAACATACATACACACACACTCACTCTCTCTCTCTCTCTCTCACACACACACACACACACACACACACACACACACACACACACACACACACAC
>JBBPCW010293882.1:0-10271 GCA_037974425.1 Phenacogrammus interruptus
CACACACACACACACACACACACACACACACACACACACACACACACACACACACACACACACACACACACCAGAAAGAGTATGTGACTCCATCTGCTGACTTATAGATTATATTACACTTAATGTACTAGCGCTCAGCATACACTACAATGAACAGTATGAACCTGAATCACTACCTGCAGTGTTTTCTTTATGTTTAACCCTTGCAAAATAACTGAGACACTGAGATTTGCTCATCAGATCACAGACGACACAGATATTGATGCAAAGTACTTAAAGTATGAAGCCATGTGAGCATGTTACCGTAAAACATTCATCAGCTAGCAACTCACAATAAATCAAATTGGCCTGAGTGTGTGTGAGGGAGAGCAATACAAGTACAATGATGTGAGAGAGACAAGAGAGGCCATAAACAGCTCTCTCTTTTCTGGCCCACTGCCTGGCTTGTACTTTACATAATTTCTAATTATAGAGTCATTTGCAGTGTAAAGTGTGTTTTGCATCTGTTAATCAGTGCCCTAGAGATTTGATAGGGTCCGGAGTGACAGCTTTAAACTGGAACACTAGGTGGCGGCCTCACCCACAGTTAAGAAGACAATCGCATAGACTGCATTATAGTGCTTAGAATTGTGGAAATATTTAAGATACTGACATAAAACGTACTGTGAGAGATATCCATTCTTAGTCACTGGATTAGACTATGCACATTGTAATGCTAAGTAGGTTTAACTCTTACTAACTACACTCATGTACAGCATGATGTATTACAGTACATAAATATTGTTATGTTATATCAGTCATTCCCAAACTCGAATTTCAAATATGAATTTAAATCTTTAATCAAAACACAAAGATGACATTAAATCTTTAACACATGACACAAAGATAACATTGCATAAACAGAATAGCTCTATGTGAACTTGGGACTACAGTAATGCAGGGCAAGTTATTAATCCATCCACACAACATATTTCTTTATACTTTGTTTTGAATCACCTTGTTGGTTAAAAAAAAAAACTATTTGAAGCCTCTCAAACTGTCTTATCTTTGCCATATTGAGTGGATTGAATGAAAGAAATTGGAACAAACATTTTACCCCAACAGGTTGCAAAGTGCCTAAAGATAAAAAGAGCCTAGAAAAGGAGTTACAACCACTCAGCATACAGCACCACCAGTATACTGAGCACCACATGATCATCTGGAATCATCTGTACCTGTTTCTTCACTGGTTCAAGCCTTAAGTATGCTTTGTTACGCTTGTATCATACGTAGGTCACTCTGTGGCTTAACAAAAAATCCTTCCGCTGAAACTGGTCAGGTACAGATAATGGATTGAAAATGAGATCTTTTGAAAGTCCATCAGGACGCCTGGAGAACTGTTCCAGTCTGGCTCAGTGGAAGCAAAAATGATGAAACGAGGGGTGGCTAGGCTAATGTTGGGTTAGCAGCTAGCACTTCATAATATACCGTATTTGTTTTGCTCTCTTAAAATAAAAACATTGAGATTTAAATACATGGCAGGGGGGCAGGGGGGCAGGGGGTCAAAAGGTTACACCTGGGCTTGCATGTCATGGTTCCTGGAATTCAGGCTAAATTCTTCTCACACAGCTGTTACACTTCAAGGCTACTGAGTAAGGAATTCCAGAAAACTTTGAGCCAAGTAATGTGAAGGTGGAAAAGCTTCATTCTTGTTGTTAGTTTCTGTAGAAAGTCCACAAGCGCAAAGGTCTAACATGAATATTTCTTCACAGCCAACCAAGAACATGAAATTACTGAAGTGGGTGATAAATGCAAAGTCTTCCATAATAATTAGCATTAAAACTGGCTTCAGATTGGTGGGCTCCTTTGACTTGAGAGTTGTTTGGAAACTGGAAATATCATGAAGTGATTTTCAGAGATATATTTTCTATCATATATATTTCTAAATACATACAGCTTTCTTTTAAATATGTGCACTTCCACTTTTTTATGTATTTTATGTATTATTTATTTCTTTTCCTTTATTCCATTTTGATTGTATTCTATTCTTTCAATGCACAGTGAATGACCTTTGTGTATGATAATGTGTTATATAAATAAGGTTGACTTTACTTGACATTACAAAACAACAGATCATTTTTCACAAACATCTCAAGATGGAAAGGAACCAAAAGAAAAAGATGAAGTTGTTTTTGTGACTGCCTGAAGAAACATAAGTGTCTTTCTGTCCACCCTTGCTGTTAGGCAGTAATACTGACTTTGCTCTTTAAAACAAGCTGTAGAAGAACAATTTATGTCTCCCTAAAAAAGACTTTCAATGGATGATTCTTCAAAGAACCGTTTTTGTCCATGAGATATGTGGAGCACCTTTTTAAAATGTAAAAAAAAAACTTTATAAAGTTCTCTAGAAGGATCATTTAAACCAGACATCATTTGAAGAGTCCATTCATTTAAAAGGTCATTCACATTCCCATATCTCATTAACAAGCTTTATTCTTCGTGGAATGTCAACACATCTTCGACTGCACTGATCAAAAGACACTTAAAGAGTGAATGGTAGCACACTTATTCTGTGCTTCAGTTTATTTTTGCTTAAATCAATTTGATTATATCTTGGAACAACAATACGGCATCCCATATGGGTTGATTCTAAAGTATGTAAATGGGAATATCACTACATTTGAATATAATGAATGCTCACAAAGCTCTACTTGCAGTTCAGTCAGAAAACATGCAGCACCAGAAATGAACTAAAAGCCAATAAATCTGCAACAAATTGCAGCTTCGGTATTTAATGTGATGCACTGAAGTAAATAAATAAATAAAGCTCATTTGTCCTGCACTTTGGGTACATTTATTTGCACAACAGTAAAACCATGAAGAAGGAAACAACACGGCACCACATTTTAAGACTATATTAATGCTAGAATGTCATTTATTTCCTCACTCACCCTGGCTAACAGCAGCTGATCACATCCACAGCCTTTCCTTCCTGGCCCTCAGCTGTCAGCACTGATCCGTAGCAGTTATGACCGAAGTGACCAGAGCTGCTCCCTCTGCTCTGTTCTGCTCTGCCCACTGCAGGACCGTAGCCCTCTTAACCAAATGCACTGACTGACTGAGACACGCACACACACACACACACACACACTAGGGCTACTGAGCAGGACTGAGCGCCTCCCTGTGCTGCTAAACGAATCTGCAGTGTGTTGGGGTGTTGATGTTGGCGTTAGCTGCACTCACCCCACCACATTTTCCGTCTCTGACAAACACACATTGCAACCTGATACAGTTGCCCTGTGACTGTCAAAAAGAAATACAGTATTTGGGGGAGAACATAGTTATGGTCTAGACAGAAGGGTGGTCTTTAAACCAGGGTTTTAGAACAGTGAACCAATCTCACCTGAATCACTGTTTCATTACAAAAAATTTTCTGCACTCGTCAACTTAGAAACATACCTTTTATTTAAAAGTTCTAAAAAACAAATATTCAACATAAAGTTCTAATAAATGTAATATCTAGAATTGTGCAATTAACGCCTAGGAAGAATACAATTAGGCTCGGTTTCCCAGACATAGATTAAGCCTAGTCTTGGACTACCCTTTCCTTTTCAATGGAAACTCTCCATTCCCAGAACTACTTAATCCAGGACTAGGCTTAATCCCTGTCTGGGAAACCGGCCCTTAATGTCTAGGAAGTTCAAATAAAAATTTTATTGAAAATGCCTTAAATTTGAAAAGTAATAAGTGACTAATAATAATAATAATAATAATAATAATAATAATAATAAGAAGAAGAAGAAGAAGAACAATAATAATAAAGTGCTATTATATAATAAAGTACAGTATTATCATGCAATATATATATATGTAATTCTGAACATATTTAAAAATTGTTCCAGTATTTCCATTTAATATTTCAATATTTTAACTCTCTAAATAAAAAAGCAAGAATCATCAACATAGCGACTGATTCCAAACCTTTGAACGGTAGTTTAATTTTTTTGATTAAATACATATATAATTGTAAAAAGTTAATAAAAATAATTTCTAGCTCTGTGCCTGATGGGTTTGTTCTCCACATGAGGTGAAGGTACAGTATCAGCTTAAATCAGTGGAAAAACATGAAACATGATCTGTCACTCCTGCTGTAACAGGAATATCTGAGAATTTTCCCCCCATTGATTCAGTCTCCCACATCTCCACTAAAGCTTCCATCAACCCTGTAATGGAATGAGTGTCTGTGACGGTCCACAGAACATTTGGATCATCTAGAACCCACCATTCAACCCCAGAAACCTCAAACAGCTACTCAAGGGCGAACACGGATATTCAACCCTTAATACTGCTGAAGTAGTTCCTTTTTTCACATGATCTCACTTTCCTACTTTCCTACAAGTTCAGGACAGTGCCGTTTTGCCTACACAAAAAAATGGAATGTTTTTAGGGAAACTGCAGCATCAGCCTTTCATACATTTGTTGAAGGAAATCCTGCCCCGCTCTGTGTCTCTTTTCCCAAAAACAGCTAAATCTGATTAACAACAATCAGCAATCTGTCAGAGAGATGAAAGAGGCAGCTAACTGCTAAGACAGTTTTATATGTAATGTAAAAAGTCATGATCCTTAAAAATGTATTTTTTGTCACTCTCTAACATGAATTTATATTTAAAATATGTTTAAGGCCAAACTCTTATGTCAAAACTGTCATAAAGCATGATCTAAGGCATCAGACAACATATTTACAACCATGTAATTTTTATGTTTATATATATATATATATATATATAAATTTATATGCTTTTATATATATAAGCTAGAGAGCTGTCTGATGTATGAATGAGCCCCTGTAGAAGTAAATGTAAATCTGATCTCTTACATTCAAATCAATGGCAAAAAGTCTTTTACAGAATTACTTCCATTATTTCCACTTTAGAATGCATTAAAAAATCACAGCCAGGCCTACACTCTGAAATAATGTGGGGTCACAGTACTGTAGTTAATGGTCCAGAAGTGGATTCACAGTGCTGGCCTGGAGCCAGCTTTGACAGGGGTGAGTCATATTTGTGCTGACAAATGGGTTCATGATTGAGAAAGCTTGAGTAGGCGAATTCCATTCATACTTCTGCAGAAGCAGGAGTGAAGCAGAACCTCGGCCAGCCCTAAGTGAAAGGTTATCAGGCAAAAAGGAAGTGAGAAAAAATGGGACACTCAAAGACTGATTTCTCAGAAACCCCTCTTTTGTAGCTCCACCTTTCATCTATATCTGTAGATGCACAGTTTGTGTCTATAAACCTCTAGCTCTTTGTTCTGTAAATTTTCCCCAAAACAGCAAATATTCTGATTAATAACAATCAGCAATTTGTCAGCGAGCAATAAAGGAGGCAGCTAACTACTATGGCATGCGTTTTATATTTACTGTAATATGCAATGATCCTTAAAAATAATATGTTCCAAAATGTGTTTTGGGCACTGTGGTAGAATGAGTCCCTGCCTGACACCCATAAACTCAGGGACAGGCACAAAACCATATGTCAAAGTTATCATAAAACACCTTCTGAGGCATCCTATTGTATATTCATAAACATTTTATTGGTATATGATGTAGTAGACATCTGGGTCCTATCACCACCATTGTGAACATTTCTGCTTTGGCACATGAGTTTGTTGATTAAGGCATTTCACAAAAGAAATGAGTTGATTATGCAGAGATTTTGAGAAATCAGTGGACTGTACCTTTAAGAAATTTGCACTGTTTGTGTTAGTGATCCTCTTGCTCTTCATTAGTGGTCAGTTTCTGGTCACAGAGGCACTTTGGCTGGATATATCTGGGACTGCTGTCAACCCAGCAGCAACATTAATATGTGTAAAAAACCCAAGCAGCATCGATACACTAAACGATATCCAGCCAAGGGTCGCTGTGTGGTCAGAGAAAACTGAAGAAGACGAGTTTATGAATGATTTATGTACAGTTTACTCATCTAGTCACCCATAATTTTTAAAAATTTTGTCTCATTATATATTTCTACCTCATTAGACAAACTCCGTTCTATCCAGTTCTTTTCCAAAGCTATAGTGGTGGTATGTCACGAAGTTCTGACCAACTGAACTACTGCTGCTCCTCACACCTAGACACCCAGCACTGAAGGACTATTCATTTCTACACACAGAGAGAATATTGTCCCAGACAGCCCACCAGTCATATACTGAGCCACTGGCGCTGACTGTCCAGTCACAGAGGCGACAGAGCACATTTGGCTAACCTCTGGTTACGCCTGCTGCATTAGTCTGCTGGGCTGTCTGTCTCTCAGCTCAGCCAAGATGTGTCATACAGGACAAGTCAATATAGTGCATTGCAGTTATCCAGACTGGATTACTGTAATACACTTCTCATCGGTAGGCTTCAGTAAATTCAAGAGACTACAAAAATATTCAGAACAGCACCACCAGGGTCCTAATGTCAGTGTCAAGTCAAGTAGGTTTATTGTCATTTCAACCATATACAAACAGTACACAGGGAAATGAAACAGCATGCCTCCAGGACCATGGAGCAACGCCAGAACAGAAACAGACCCACAAAGAACAAAAACAGAAAAATCAAAGCTGGCTGCTGTTTAAAGGACCCATATCATGGAAAAGTGCATTTCCTTTGTGGAGGCTGATAGAACATATGGATGCTGTGGACATTTTAAAAAGTACCACTCATTTATTAGTCCATATATGGAAACAAAAACAGTTTGTGGCAGAAACAGCTTGTTTTAAATGTTTTGTTTTTGTGAAGTCTGCAGCAGTTTGGTTCACCCATTCACATAGAAGAAATGTTTCAGCCTGGACTGCTTTTATAATGAAGTCCAATATGCGGCAGCTAATAAGAATAGAAGTTATTTAAATATGTCCATTTTTTTGAGAAAATTCACACTTTACATAAGACAAAGATTTCATGTTCAAGTAAAGAGCCATTTAAGAGCCTTAATTTTACAAGACTGTAATCCTCTACTATCAATATACCACACTGGATCTCTAAATTGAAATAAAGTGTAGATTGTCATTTGTGGTGAAAGACACTCCACATTCAGGCTGTATGTGCATGGACCCCACCCAAGCCTCTGTATTTTCTGGCTGGGTGGATGCTCCCATGGGCCTCGCTAATAACACAGAGAACACGGACGCATGCCCAGGGGAAAAATCACCGTCCATAAACATCAGGGGCAGGCAGCAAGGTGGGACGGGAGGCAGGATGTGTGCTTTTCCACTGAAAGGCACACACACTGAGCCAGTCACATAAATCACAGTAAATAACAGCTCTTTAGAACTGGCTAAAATGAATGGAATAAAACAGCACTTTAGATTTAATTGATTCAGTCAGTCCCACATAAATAAAATAATGATATATACACAGCATACCCAAAAATAGTAAAGTGAAAGACAAAGCTGTATTGATACAAACAAGTATCAATAAAGTATGTTTTGATCAATAAAGTATCAAAACAAATACATTTTCTATACTAAAGACTAGAATGGTCTCATTAAAGGGGAAGTTTTCTAAACGTCTGGATAACTCTATGAATAAGTTGTTAAATCACAACTTTTCACAGCAGCATCAGTGTTTAAATGATTTTAAATGCTGTTTTGTATAGCTATTACACACCATGCATTATCTATACACTACTCCATGTGAATAGACCTTGCATTTCAGTAATTATTTTGACAGAAACATATTTTCAGAAAAAGGTTTTCATATTTTTTTCATATTGAAAAATTTTTTTTACTTCAAAATTGAAAGTGTTTAGTTCAGCAAGATAAGTTAACAGGACGTAAAACACATCTTTTTATGTAATTCACTATTAGATGTTTATTAAACTCTAAATATTAGGCCACTCTGTTTTTTTTTTCCACAGTTTAAATGCAGGGCATTGTAGGGTATAAATATTATCCAAAGAAAACATATTTGTTCAGATTTAATCATTATTTATCAATTCAGATTTTGCCATCATTTGCTCACTGGTCACCTGATCAACCCGATCTCATTGGATCTCTTCTGTTCTGATTAAAATGGGCACAGCTAACAACAAGTGAGATGTCATATTAAAACAATTATGTATTAGTGCTGATAAACTGTCACAGTAAATGAGCTGAAAGGAAAATGAGTCCAATAAACATGACATGCTGCAGGCCCTTGGAAATCTGGCATTTGGAAGTGTTCTGAATCTCTCTTATCATGTTCACTGTGGTCAGGAGTCCTCTGACGCTGAAATACTTTAAACTCACTGTGTGACTCATTACTCAGTGTCATGAACTCTAAATCACTATTGGATACATTCAGGTCCTCAGATACAAAATTAAACTAGTAAAAACTCCCTTTTCCCCAGAATAACAATAAAATCTAACTGTAATAACTGACACAAACTGTGGGAGAATATACACCCACACAGAACCACTGTCTTCATGTAGAGCAGTAATTAGTGACTAAAACATTTCCATGTTTGGATGAGGATGACAAAATACAGGCCGCAGCGAATGCAACACCTTCTTAAACTCTGCAATCTTATGTATCATGGGCAGTTCATGGACAGGCCGAACAAATCAGCGGGCATGATCAAGCAGGAGACCCCCATTAGCTGCACACAGAATTTGGGTGCTCTCCTCCAGGCAGCAGTTTCAGGTTCAACTGTAATTCTAAACTAAATATAATAATATAATTCATTACGGTGCTGTCAAGGTTAACATGTTAATTCATTAATACCATAATTTCACATAATGTTGTTGCATTTTCCTTGTTTGACTTTACAAATCATCTGCATAAGTACAGACTGAAACCCAGCTGCACTGTACGTTGTACCCCTCTTGCTCAAATACAGATTGTAAATGTCAAGCTTAACTGATGGCTTTCTAGGTAAAAAGAAGTTATTTCCAGCTACTTCCATGCCATCAACTTATCACCAAATAATGCGGTGGTGGCCTAGTAAGTAGGATACTACCCTCTGGACCAGGAGGTTGTGGGTTCGAATCCTACCTTCAACATATCTATACACTACTCCATGCGTGAGACTTTGCATTTGAGAAATTATTTTGGCCAGAAACATATTTTCAAAAGTTTTTCCTCCTAATTGTGTGTAGGCTGATGCACCATCATCATGTAGATGCCACTCATACAAATATGGTTTAGCTCTGCAGTACATTGACGATACTTTAAAGGGGGCATTTCCTCTATTTTCTTCCACAACAAATATGGTAAGAAATAGTCAATCAAATGTCATATCGGTCCAATACTGATCATTCTTTATCATAATTATCTGCTGATGCCCATGTGATGCCAATATCACTCTTAACACCAATATAAACCACGAGGAGGCCAAAAATGTTCAGCAACTGACTCTTTTATCTTACAGAAGAACCCGAGACGTATGGCCATTGCAGAACAGTACCAGGGCTGTCAGAAACACGTGCACAGGGACAAGGCTGAGCTCCTGCTGAACTTGGGACCAGCCATGAGCAGTCCATTATTACTCTCTCCGCTTTTCATTTGTGCTAATGACGAGGGCAAAGAGGCCATCCGCTCTGTAAACAGTGTCAATTAGATGGGGTCAGCACTTCCACACGAGAGGGGAAGCAGGAAAGGCACTGCTGTAAAACCCACAAGCAGTTCAGAAGATCAATGAGCATTCATTAAGGCAATGCTGAATGGACAGTGCACTGACTGATCACATGCAAGTGAAGGAAGCTTGTAATGAATGGCAGAGAGAGAAGCGATGGCTGTGTGTGGCCCATGATAAACTCCAAAAAAATTTGAACTGCAGATTACGTCGAGGAAGCCTTTATATCTCCCTTTTTTGCAATTTGATAATTGGGAAAAAGCAGCTGCTGATGCACTGTGTCTAATTTTCATGAGGAACAGACTAGCAGAAATCACCCAGGATTACTTCAAATAAAATCTTTTTATTTTGCAATGTAAAAATGTTTTTGGCTTCTCCTGTAAAGTTACTGAGGCTTTTGTTCCCACATCGATGAAATGCTTCCCCTATTCTGATTAACTGAATAGGGATGTGAGGCATAATTAAAGATATTGGACCATAAGCACCATCACTGCCCAGCTAGACGGTCTTGGGTTTGATTATCAGCCGGGGTCACCAGGATTATTTCTGTGTGGAGTTCGCATTTACATTTACAGCATTTATCAGACGCTTTTTATCCAAAGCGACTTCCATTCCCTAACTACAGTCTCCTTGGAGCAACTTGGGGTTAAGGGTCTTGCTCAGGGACCCAGTGGTGGTGTGCTGAAGGTAGGATTCGAACCC
>JBBPCW010293890.1:0-11186 GCA_037974425.1 Phenacogrammus interruptus
ACACACACACAACCAGGAAACAAACAATAGCCCTTTATCAATAAAAATGGAGACAGGGATATGGCCCGAGCACATAAAGGACATGATGTTTACATTTGGTGGAGAAGGAGGAGAGCACAAATGACAGATGACGTACGAACCAACCACGTGACACATTCAGACCAAGTCAGCAAACACTGGCATCCATCACTGCGATGAAGTTTAAATGGCAGGTGGGAACTAATGCAAGCAGCCTGGAACACCCAGAGACACGAAAGAAGACTTTCCATTGTAGCCCTTCTGGGACAGAGTGACACATTCATATTTCACTGGGACTGACTAGGATGTCAACATGACTCAAACACTGCAGTAATGATGCTTACAGTGTGGTCCCCTTTTAGACCTTGTGGAATATCATGCAGAATCTAAAGGCATGAAGGAGGAACACTGTGCTGTTATTACATATGGAAATGATCGCCTTCCACACCGCCAGTCTGTTCTACAGATCAAGATGGATGATAAGCTTGATGGTACAGTTCCCATCCCCACTCATATGGTTATGAGGAAGTAAGTTCTTCACTATTTGTGCAGTTTATTTACCTCTGCTACAAAACGAATCTTCCTTACTTTCCCTAAGGACAGGCTGTGTGAACTGAAAAACACTTCAGATAAATTTGTAAATTTATATTCTGAAGGCACAAATAGGCATTTGGTGTAAATACACTACATGGACAAAAGAATTGGGACAAACCTATGTTTTCAGGGTTTGGGCAAGTACTCCCAATGAAGAGCAATATGAATGCTTCAGCATAATAAGACATTTTGGACAACTGTGTGGACACAGTTTGGGTAAGACCCTTTTCTACTCCAGCATGACTGTGTCCCAGTGTACAAAGTAAGGTCCACAAAGACACGGCTGGATGAATTCGGTGTGGAAGAACTTGACTGGCCCACACAGAGCTCTGACCTCAACCCCATTCAGCACTTTTGAGATGAACTGAAATGGCGAACCAGACCTTCTCATCCAACATCAGCGTGTGACTTCATACAAGCTCTACAGAATGAATGGGCACAAATTCCCACAGAAACACTCCACAATCTTGTGGCAAGCCTTCCAAGAAGAATGGAAGCTGGTATTGCTTCATTTTAAAGTCTATGTATTTGAATGCAGTGTCATTAAAGTCCCAGTTGATTTAATGGTCAAGCTTCGTAGTACTTTTGTCCATATAATGTATTAATTACTAAACGTTTCTATATTAAAAATGGGCTGATTTTCAACACGTGGCCGAATTTGGTACCACGGTCTTCAAGACAAGCCTCGTTTATTCCGTGTAAGTGAATAATAGCTCCGATTAACAGCCAGAAAATACTTACCCGAGAAGTGACTGTAGTGGGACTGGAGAAAGGGGAGCGCGAGGACAGGTGTTCTCCTCTGAACGCAGCCTCGCACTGTTCCACACCGAGCAGCGACGCGCTCGCGCCGTAATGGACCTGATTCAACGATAGCAGACTCGCAAACGAGTCGGTTCACTCGAATCGGCTCTTCTCATTATCGCATCGAACCGATTCACAAATAAACTGAATCACTCGTGGTGCTTGTACCTGGGTGAGGCATTCCTGTCTGCTCACTCCCTCACTTGGTGAATGTGTTAAATGTAGAGAAGGGCTTCATGATGTTCACACTGCGTGTTGTGGTGCGTTCATGTATGACAAATAGACACTTTAAACATACAAGTCAGTGATTGTGAATTAGAATAAGCTTTCATTTGTATCTTCCTGAAGTTTTTATGCGAGTTTGGCAGCTCAGCATGCTGTTGGTTTGTTTACATATTTATTATTGTTGTTATATTTAATTCACATTTTCTAATTAGGCTATATTAAGTAAAATATAGACAGAGTGCTGTTAGATCATGCCCACAGCCATGGAGGAAAACAGACCTGTATTTCCCATTGATTTGCATTGCACAGTTCTCCTTACTGTCTCAAAATTTAAATCACAGCCATGCCAAAAAGCTTGTGGTGTGGTGTATGGCACAGTATACAGGGTATCAAATTCAACGTAAACTTTATTGTCATCTCATCCATACACTATGTGCAGAGGCAAAATGGCCAAGTTCAAATACATAAAGGGCAAATAACAAAACACAAATTACAGAACACAATCACCAAAACAACACTGTGCTAAGACACAAGATACTGCAATATAAAGAAAGCAAGTAGGTAATATTCCAGTTAACTTAAACCACCATGATACCCAATGACTAAACATGTCTTGAGTACATGAGCAGCCCTGTAATATATGTTAAATGGACCTGAGTAGCAGCATGAATTCACAGTTTATAGAAGTATGTAATCAATACTACTGTCAGTTTGTAACGTAGTAACGAGAAGTTACAGAAACAATAAGGATTCCAATTGCGACTATGACAAAGCGCAGAGTGTGTACTTAGAGTTCAGTATGTCACTTTCAGTCTATGTGCAAAATTAATCCTTTGGTTAAATTTGAAGTACATTAGTGTAAGTTCTGTATAGAAGGTTATGAGATTTTGAAGTAGTACTGAGGACCCTGGGAGTCAACATAATGTAGAAGCAGCCTGGGGGTAAAACTGTCACACAAATCTTTTGGCCTAATGGTTAAGTAGTTGTAATTGGATGGTTGTGGGTTTGAATACCAGGATGGCTAGTGGCACCACTGGAGCAAAGCTAGTGGCACCCTTGAGCAAAGTACAGTTCCCGCACACTACTCCCTGGACACCCCACCCATTAGTGACTGGGCATTGCTTCACTTGATGAATGAGCTTAAAGAAATTCACATTGTTCACAACGTGAGCTGTGGTGTGTTCACGTGTGACTGTAAGCCACTTTTCTTTACTTTACAGGATTTCAATATGCAAAAAGGAACCAAAAAAGCTCATAGTTGGCTATTAACAGACAGGCCTGGAGACCTTATGGGGTCCTGAGACTGCTCACATACGTGTGTACAGCAGTGTTTTTGTGTCAAGCAAGTCAAAAAGGTCAGCAATCTGGGAATTTGGTCTGAATCTATAGTTGATCTTCATGTTTGCCGAGACTAAATGGCTCATCCTCACCTGTTAATCACTTTAACAAAGTCTTCAGGAGAGATCCTGTGGGGATGAATCAGTGTTTGACAAACACATTTACCCTGTATCCTCTGAGACAAGTTTATTACCAAAGACAGCATTAACCAGCCATAATATTCACCAGACTAAATCCTTACAGCTCACAGCATTTTGTGTATATAAAAGCGTATTTAATGTATTTTCTGGAGAGTTTTATTGCTATATTTCATATTGTTCTTTCTTTGTTTCATTGTGTGACCATGCAGGCTTAGCATAAGCTATTACCCACAGCATCAATAAAGTTTTCTGATTCTGATTCAAGTGTTAATAATCTGTAATATTGCTGCTGTAAAGGAACATTTGTTATTAAATGATGAGTGAAAAAGGACAATAAGGAATGAAAATGGACACAGAGTCCTGATTTAGTTTCTGGCCAGATATGACTCCTTTTGATATTTTATGTTAAAGTTGTTTTAAGGCCTACTTTGTGGCAATTTCCCATTCACTCCCATTCTAGTCCATATTTTCCCTTCAATTATCCTGTTACTATATTATGCAGATGAATTTTGACCAATGACTTCAGTTTTATGCGTCATTGTCCCGTATATGGTAAACTCATGTTCAGAAAATGGACATTGTTCTTAATTTCCTCCTCTGGCTAAAGTTGACATCCTCTTTTCATAAATGGTGCTTATGGAGACATCAGCCATTCACTGAATAAACATTCAATAGTTCCCTCTCAACATTCTGTATTATAACAAGAAGAGAATCACAAACAAAGCCTTTATATGCACATCATTGCATACATATCATATGTCCCAAAAGGAGATGGGGGGAAAAAACCCGTCAAGTTTCAATTAAAGTCAGTGGAGCCAGATGTCAACCTCTCTTTGAACCATTTGTATTGATTCATTCATCATGAAAGTCTTATGCATCGTTAAAGCCTGGCAATTTCGAATTATGTAAAAATGTGAAAAGAAAAATGACAAGATCTGTACAATATAAACACTGTGATGCAGTGAAGTAATATGAATAAATCAGAGCTGGTACAATGAGATGGGGATGACGTTCGTCTTACTTGTGAATCATTGAATCAGACCTTCAATTCATTTTGATGGACAGCTCGAAAGAATCGGTTCGTCAAACCGAATTGAACCGCTGTTTAACGCTCGGTTTACGTTGGCTTGCCAGTCAGATTTATGCGCCTGAAGCTATAACCTAACCCAGTGCTTCTAAATCTTTCCTGTCCACGAAAATGGCCTAAATGTAGACCCGTATTACACATTCTTAGAACTGAACACACACCATCGATCTGCACTGCACCTGAGGGACTTGGAGTTAGACAGTAAATATGACAGATTGGGTAACATGGCGACCTGTATAGAAATCTATGCATATTATTTCAACCAGTTATCTAGTCATATTACAGTGTATTGTGCATTGTGGATTAATACTATAACTCTAACTGTAGTTGTTTTTTTCACTAAAGCACATGACCACTTGCACAATGTCTGTTTGCACATTTGTACATCTTTTATATACATCCAGTGTATGTCTGTGTACATACATTATGTTTATATTCTTAGTAGTTGTTGCCGTGTCTCAGGAGTGATTTAGAGTTACAGTTCACTGCACGTTGTATGCTTATAACTGAATATGTGACAAATAATAATCTAGCTGACTCCCTAGGCAACATCAGGCTGTTTCAAATGTTCAGAAAAATGACTTCAGCCTGGCAAGGTTATTGCAGTTGGTTGTCTTGCTTATGTGGGGTGAATTATGAGGATTCATTAGTTTTTATATGTGTTTAGCCAACAATCTCAGCAAACACAGCATGAACTATGTTGCAATACTTATGTGAGTTATGAGCAGTCAGGCAAGGCAGAAGGTAGAAAACATGTAAGTTTCAGTATGGTTTTGATTTCAGTCAAAAGGCTACATATAGACAGTTGCATGTGTATCTTGTAAGGCACCCAAAATCTTATCTGGCACATACCACAAAAGTAGCCCATTTCTCATTTTCCTCATGTATGAATAAAGCACACATCTACAATGCTTAGAAGTTTCATGTTGTATGCATTTAATATGCATTTTACTTGCAGTTTGACTTCCCTATTGTAATACAGCATATTTAAACAAAGTACATTTTATGTAGATCATTTCCATATGGGATAGTTGTTGTTTGTAATTAATTGTAATTGTAAGTTATCATATAAAAGTGCTTTTAAAAGTGAACTTCCAAAATGACTAACAGCCAGTGATCTGATTAGACTATAGGACAGTTAACAGCTTTCGCCAATGTTGAGTTTTAACTCAATAATCTGCGTCTGCAAAAGAAACCCTTTGAAAAACAGACCCTTTGTTTAACAGGCTGTTTCTAATGCCATTAAGTCTGTGACACATTTAAAAGCGTGTACAGAAACATGAACTCTAGCCTCAATCCGTGAAGGGAGGGGGGGGTCACAAAGAAAGCAAGCAGCTACAAAAGGAAAACTGCAGAAATTTATAAACAGATTTGCAAATGTGGGGAATATTAAGAACCGGTGGTCTAGAATCCACGAAAATATTATGGGCAACCTTTGCCTCACTTGGCTTCCAGACAGCCATGTGGATCAAGGACTCCTAAACTTGGGATGCAGGGCTTCAAGTATTTGATTGAGGGTGTTTTCACATATCCCCAGTGGTCACAGGGTGTGCTGGAGCCAATCCCAGCAGTCACAGGGCGAATTTTAGAAAAACACTTTGGACAGGTTGCCCGTCTGTTGCAGGGTAGACACATAGACAAACACACTCACACCTAGAAGTAATTTCACATCTTCAGTTTGTCTACAGTGCATGTCTTTGAACTGTGGGAGGAAACCAGAGATCCCGAAGGTAACCCATACAAATACAGAGAGAATACACTCAACACAGAATGACTCCGAACATAAGGAACCCTTGACTAGATCTGCTGAGAATTGAACCCAGGACCTCATGCGTTCCCAAAGCTACCCGCTGTGTCCACATATAGCTCTTTTTAAATGAATCAAATTAAGTTCAGATAAATTGAACCTGAAAGAGAACCAGCTGCAAAGGATCTAATAGGGGGACTTCTGGTCCTTTTTAACTTTTTAGATCTCGGACCATTCATAACAATGAATATGGGTAGTGCTGTTCAATGGCATAAAATAAAAGGTCTTATTGGCTGAGCCCCAATTCCCCTATTGAACATCTCTTTGTATTATTATTTATATTTTGACTTCTTATATTGTATTGTATTATTCTGTTTAATGATATGTTTGTTGCCATTTTGAAAAAGTATCTCAATGTGGTGCATCACTGAAGTTTCACATTAGGTATGGTGTTAATTTCAGCTTGCCTAGCCTCACCCTTTAACCACAATAAAATCACTCACCAGGGCTCTTGAAGCTTATTGCTTTACTACTTATACAAACATTAGTAACAAAAGCCAAAATTGCGGCACATTTGGTCAGAAATACATATCATCAGATTCAAGATTTTTATTTGCCATTTGCGCATGAGACCAGCAGTCCATGTCCATCTCAGAGTCAGGGTAAATTTTTTTGATAGGTAGAAAAGACAAGAAAATAAAGTGGAGAATAGAGCAATCTACTACTAGTATATAATATTTAAAATACAAAGATCACTGTACAAGAGGGTGGTAATATCAACAAAAGAGATTAAAAAAAAAACAAGCACTCGCACATTTTAATATTGCAATATTGCACATTTTGAATATGTGCAAGATAGAGCCCACATCATGAAAAATCAAACTGACTTTTTCTATTTTTGTATAAAATAGAGTTTATTGTCAATACCACACCATTCACTCCCTAGTTTGTACAGTTCACATATAAGATTAAAAAAACCTTTGTGTGACAAACAAATAACCTGTATCTATTTAGCTCCACCCATTCATACTGAAGTTATACAGTGTTTCACTTTAGACTGCTTCTTGAATGAGGCAGAGCAGCCATTCAGAACAGAGGACATTTAGTACGAAGCACACTAGTATCAAAATAGCCTGATGTTGGAAAGGCGTCTGTGTAAATTATTTCTGACTGTTTTTTGGTACACAAAACCACTTAAGCAGACTTCAAGAGACTATCAGTACTGGTTATTAAAATAAGGCTTAAGGAATGGTGGCTTTCTGAAGTATCACTCTACTCTAGGTCTCTTGGTGCTCAGCCCCCTGGTCAGACACCTGTGGTAAACAGAGAATGACCTCAATTCTTAATTTCCTTTTCTTTGCACAAACACAGCTGTCTCTGCTGGAAACAACTGCTGGACATAAGAGAAACACCTCTACTCGCCATGCTGCTTCTATAGGATGCTCCTTCTTGGCATGTTACAATATACCTAGTCCATGTTTGCTAAAAAGATTAGGCTTTTACAAGAGTCTATTTTCATATCCCCTCAGAATACATGAGTCAGTCTGAACATGGAGAATATAGAAACCCTGGAATAATATTATTGCTTAAAATAACTATTGTTGATCTAAACCTTCTTTTGAAACCCCTTCAGAATGTAGGTATAGTATGAGGACAGATTGGAGGACTAGATTTGGAAAGATAAAGTACAGTGAAAAATGAAATTTACAAAATGATCCCTTACATTTTTGAATTCCAAATTTGTTCCTTCAGTTTAGCTATGAGGTCACAATAACTATTTCAATATAAAATACACGTTTCTATCATCCAATTCAAACCACATACAGACATCTGGGTGGTGCAGATTTCTCAGTGTGGTTTAGGACACAGATGCAGCATCATGCACTATGAACACCAGTGTTGTTTTTCACAAAGTAGTTGCAAAGATGAATGATCTTGGATCAGATTTCTTCTTAATTATAAGGCAATAAAAGATTTTGAATCAGGACTCTACTGGATCAACACTCTTAATAGTCATATTTGGGTAACATTTGTCTTATAGTGTAGAAACATTAGTGTCATGGATCCAGTTCTAAGCTGAAGAAGCAAACTTTGAACACCAAACATGCCTTCAGTAATCGACTACATTTGGGGTGAATGGACAATTGTGCAAGTAAGATTTTTCACCATATTAGTTCTTTAGTTAATTCTTTAAGGATCCCACCACCCCATTGTGAATTAACAAGGACAGTAATGAAACACAAGGAGGAGATGAGGTGGGCTCATCACATGAAATGGAAGATATTAAAAAGGAGATGGAATTTTATAATGCATTTGATTGAAAGGGGGAGGGGCTTCAGGTATGGGCCTGCTCCCACACTGCCCTTATTTCTTAACCAATATTGGACTTTAAAAATGTAATTAAATTACTGATTAGTGATTACTCCCTTTAAATGTAATCACATTAATGATTACTTTATTCCAAAAGTATTTAATTACATTACTAGTTAGATTACTAGTTACTTCCCCACCTTCTAAAGAAACTCTTAAGTCAGCTTATACACACTTTATTTTTGAGTGTTACAAACCTACGACAACTCACAATATTGTTCTTGCCTTTAACCGAGATAAATTTAAAGTAATAGCTATATTTCCAGCTCCTGAACGAGTACTTCTCACTCTCCATGTTGCATGGATGTAGGTCTCCCATAGATGATGTCATGTGTTAGACTGTCAGACAGTCATCTGCTGGCCGCTGACAGGTTACTGTGAATTATTATTTCTGTTTTTACAATATAGATTGGTATAGAGCAGTAACAGAAAGTTACGTTAAATTGTAATGGTAATCTAATTATCAATTTTGAAATTATAATGTGTTACATTACTACATTAATAAAAAAAGAATCAAATTACAAAATACAACATTGATCTTAACTGCAATCCTAATTTGATGTTATTTTCTTTGCAACATACAGTCTTTCTACACATTCTGTGAAATTTGAACAGAAATTGTTCAAAATTACACTTTCCGTCTTTATACAGCAAATTGATCCATTACTTTAACTCTTCTTGATCAATACACCAATAGAAACAGTCCAAAATTACTCTTTTACATTTTTCCAGGTCTGATCTAGTTGCTATTTTAAAACTCCAGATTTTGTGTGTGTTTTGTTGTGTTATAAGACCTGATGTTCAAGGTCAGCGATGTAGTTTTGATGTTCCATCATGAGCTCATCTTGCCATGTTAACTCTGTGGATAAGTCGGAGAGCCTCCTGGACTGAGAGTCCAGCATCTCCTATTGGAAGACAAACAAATATATTTCTGATAAGCTTCAGTTGGAGATGTTCTTGCAGCTATAAATTTATGTCAACATGAGATAAACTCGTGAAGTAACCTTGAGCTGAGTCATGTTTACTGGAGAGTGTGTTTGTGAGGCAGTTCCACTCAGCAGACGAACTACAGCGAGTGCTTTTTTGATCCGCTGAGCTGCTCTATCCTGGACAGTCTGTAGGGCCCCCAGTTCATCTCTGAGCGTCCAGGTGGCCGTCTGCAGCTTCTCCCCTCTGGCGGTCAGCAACTGGAGGTCCGGCCTCACCTAAGTGATTCAAAACACACAATGTGCCAGTCAAAGAGCAGATTATTAACAACTATAAAAAACGAGGGAAATAATTTTGCTGACTTTCTTTTATTTCATCTATCATTTATGTTTTATGTAACATTATGTTTTTATAAATGGAGCCATTTGTTGTGATGAACTCAAAGCATAGTTGGGATTCCAATCCATGATCTCCTGACTAGATGGTGAAATCTTATACAACCATGGCTTTAGAGCTTGAAATATTTGTCAAAACCCGACTGGACTGACTGCTTATACTAAATTTCATATCACTTCTAGGATATGATTTAAGGAGCTAAAAATTCACATAATCAGTAACACTGAACCTTTCACGTTTAGACTTTATTTAGAATTTTACTATTTAGAAATTATTTTTATTGAGTGTTACTGCAATAAATAGCCAAAGCTCACAGTGTTAACAATATTCAGTAGCTCAGGCAGGCAGAGCTACCCATAATGTTTTGTTTGCCTTGGTTTGATGAAACAAAAATAATTATAACACAGTATTATTATAAGGACTATAAGGGCTAGGTTTGGACACATTAGATATGTAATATCTACTGTGATAGTGTTTTATGTTCAATTTCACTTGTGCAGTGTTTCCTGTTACTGCAAAGTAAACAGAGAAAGTTCATTCTGAGGTGCTGCATTTTAGTGATGCTAATTATTGTTTTTGACCAGTATCAACAATTCTGTTGATCACTCGTTACTGTTCCTCCCTTCTTTCGTTATCTTCAAACATTTTCATTCTGGCGCCCTGGTATCACACGCTTGTGAAAGAATTTAACAAAAAGATCCACAAGACTCTTGTGAGACGGTTGAAGACAGTTGATAGCTAGCGAAAGAATGTTAGAATTATATTTGTTTAGCTTAAAAAATTAGACTATCTTCACTATGTTGAATCTGTAATATGTTACAGATAAAAGGATGAAACAGTTTTAGGGTTAAACCGACCAAGGCAACATATGTCAACATCTGTGGGAAAAACAGAAAATGAACAGTTTCAGATTTAAAAGATTTGAGATGTTCTTTGATGAATTTGATAGCTATTATTGTTGCTGCTTGGTAACTGGTTCATTAGAATGATCAAGCTTTAGGCAGCACTGAAAATAGGCCTGGCAAAATTCTGTTGAACTCGAGTTGGCTTCAGACTCAAAATAAAATGGTGCTGTGGTTTAGGTTGGTCTCAAAAATATAGTTCCACTGCTGTTTTCAGGCTTGGAGCACAAAAAACAGCTACATGGCACCTGAGAACTGTTGTTGGCTGTCTTTTTCAAGGCTAATCAGTACTAGGCAGTTTGGAAACAACAAATAGCTGATGTCAGTTTGAATACTAAATAAATTACATTTGATCTATCATAACAGTGTGACTTTTATACATGCATGCCATATAAAAATAAACTGAAATCAACACCTCACTAAAAATGTAAACATGCAATTGTATCCCACTATTATAAGCAATAATGGACTAGAGAGAACAAATCCAACCACTATTTGTGTTATCTAGCAAACTGTTTTATTTATTTATGTATCATATTTATTTCCACCACTCTTATCAACCAAAGCATTATGTGTTTTTCTGGAGAGTGTTATTACGAATTAATATTATATTTTGTATTGTTTTTATCTTTGTGGCTGTG
>JBBPCW010293937.1:0-10267 GCA_037974425.1 Phenacogrammus interruptus
TATATTACATTGTGCATTGTTTGAATGCTAATTAAACATGTTCATAGTTTTGTAACAGATTCTTTTAATAATTTAATTTTTAAAAAAATTATTTTCGGTTTTCGGCCAAGTGATTGCCCATTTTCGGTTTTCGGTTCAAAAAATCCTTTCGGTGCATCACTAGTTTATACCAAAGGCCCTGTTTCGTTGCTGCCTCTGGAACCGGCTCTGCATCACCATTGATGATCACATCTCCCATAAAAATCTGTGTATCATTCGTTCCTTTGTTTTTCAGTATGAAACCGAAACAAAAAAATAGATAACTTGTATTTTCAGTTTTTGTTTCCAAAACCAAAACGATCAAATGTAATGGAAATCTGGATACCAGCAAGATGGTGACAGTCCGCTTCTTTTTGGGGATTGTTTGCCAACAATCATCAGTCAAGTAAAAGAGACCCTTGGACAGGAGGTGTCACTCATACTGACAGATAGCAAGGGAAACGAAAGAATGGCCTCTGAAGGAGCTATAGGGCTAATTGCTGTTACAACAGCTTATCTGCATACAGAGTTAAGCTCAGGTACAGCTACATGACATAAACCTACTTAAGATAATTTTATTCTCACACAAAAGTATGTTTTGTATTTATAACTGTCTTAGGTTCTTAAAATTACCTACAGTGGACTGTACATTTTTAAAAATTCGCTGATATGATGAAATTTGTCAACAATAATAAATCCACTTATTATTATTGCAGGATCAACATACTGGGAGCAAAATTCCAGAAAATTCTTTGCAGTACCAGCATACTGTGAGCAAAATTCCAGAAAATTATTTGCAGTACCAGAAGAACAGACGGGACTCCTACAAAGCTATAAAAGGCGAAGACTGAGGTAAATGGACTGTTGATATATTGTTTTTACTCATTAATATGGTAGGTTAGTTAGCTCAGTCAAGTAAGCACGTAAAACGCTGACCATGAAACTACATTCTGGTGTGTTTTTTAATTGCATGACAGGTGACAATTCGGACTAAAGTTTGTTATTTAAAGTACACATTGAATAACCTTTTTAAATAAATCATAATAGAGACACAGTATAATGCAAGCTTTCAAAAAGATACGTTTTTCTCCTAAAAGTTTTTAGCTTTAGAAACCTCTTAAAACCGTTCCCCCATAATGATGCGTGTGAACTTTTAGGAAGAAAAAAATGCGCCCGCGGGTGAAGATGGTGAGTATGTTAGTACATATAGGCCTATAATAATTCCTTGTGTTAGTGAGTAATACACCATTCATTCAGTTTCACATATTCAGTCACATATTTATAGTATTTCATACTATAAATATGATATTTTTTCATATTTATAGTAATGAAAAAAATATGTAAGTAAAATATATAGTTCGACTTTAATATTTAATCTACACTTTCAGCGGCTGCCGCGGTAGAGAGACTCCTCCCGCTGGAGCCTATCCCAGCTACAACGGGCGAAGGCAGGGTACACCCTGGACAGTCGCCAGCACGTCACAGGGCCCGATTGTAAATCTCTTTAAGATAATATTTCAGCATATTTATTAAACATTTACGAAAACAGTAATTGTAGTGTTGTTTTTGTTTTTATAGTATAATCGCGGCAGTTGCCTTCCAAGAATACTCGCATATAGTGGAAATGTGTTGTTTTGAACAAAATAACTAAAAATGCCTATTTTCATAACACCCAAAACACCTTAAGTTCCCAAAACACCTTAAGTTAATTTTTAACTCAGTTTAATACATTACCATTAAATAAAATATAAAGGTATTCGTACTGGGCAGTTTACACAGAACAGTACAGACTGTACTGTAATTCATGCACAGATTTTTTCTTTGGTATGCGCTGTCCTTTTCTTTGGTATAAGCAGGTAAATACAGTAATACATCTGTATTATTTTTGGTAATAAAATACAGTAAAATGTACGTGTGATCACCAGAGGTTTTAACAGTTCAACAATTTACTGTTTGCCGGGCAGCCCATCTTATTCTGTTGGCCCCTGCTCTAAATACAGCAGTATTTAACACTATGAGGTCGGAGCGCCCCCTCCTGATGGATATTTCGACTGTTCCAAAGCAATCATCTAAAGCTGTGGTCCCCAAACCCAGGGCGCAGACCGGTACCGGTCCGCGTGCTGCACAGAAAAAAAAAAGGTGTATGTTACCCGTGTTATGTTGTTGGCTCGTTGTTATGAAAATACTGTTAATAGCTGCGAGTACACATTGTATTTAGGTTAATTATTATATTTTAAAGATACCCCATTATTATATTTTTAAAATATCCCCATTTTTATGCGTATCATTTATTTGTATATATACGTATATATATTTATCTGCCACTCCTTAAATGCCGGGCAGTGAAAATAGTTTCTGATATTAAACCGGTCCGTGACGAAATAAAGGTTGGGGACCGCTGATCTAAAGCTCCGCAAGTTTTTGTCCTGGCAACATATATATACCTAACACCACTAGAAACCTCGAAATCTCTAGTTTTTAAATATGTGGTTTAATGAAAATATATCGATAAAAAGAACTCTTGAGATTTTCTGTACCTCAGACAGCAAGCAGCCTGTTAATTACACGAAAGACGAGCTTTCTTTGTGTTCTCTGGACAGTACAAAACATTAACGGTTATATTTTATATGAAAATGTAACTGAATTTACGTTTATATTTGCAGCTTTCAATTATTGTGGGGATTTCCACATACAATTGTCAGTTAGGTTCTCAGAAAGCATGAGATTACTTTCTGAGAACCTAACTGATAATTGTATGTGGAAATGTACTTGTACATGTACTTGTACATGTGTAATGACAATAAAGTTGAATCTAATCTAATCTAATCTAATCTAATCTAAATGTATTAATTGTGACTACTGTACTGTACTAACCTGTAACACCCAAATACAGAAAATACTCTTTTCACCTGGCACATGATGTAGGACACCTCTGATGCAGCTAATGAAGATTTTTTCTTTTATGTTTTAGTACGTATTTACGATGAAACAGTCATTTGTGACTATGTTAAGTTTTAAATAAATTACTGTGTTTAATAAAATATTATCTTTTTTTTTATTCTAATGAATGTAATTCACATTCATTTACAAAATAATAATGTATAAGAGAAAACTTATTAGTATATTGTTAACATCCATATTATTATAGCTTATACATTTAATTAGTTTATGATTTATGACGATTTGATTTTATTGTGTAATTTATGATTTTATAGCTTTAGTGTCTGTTTATTCAAGTGTATTGAATCAATCTGTTAAACTGTGGTGCTTGAACAAAGCAAGTCAGTTATTTGTATTTATTCTATTTAGTTTGCCCTAACTACGTGTATGTGTGTGTTTGTGTATTTGTGCCTTTATATCGTTTGAGATGTTTTTGAACATATTTTTAACTTTCGTTTTTCGTTTAACTACAATCGTTTTTACTACTGTGTCTTAACTACTTGTTAAAATCCCTTTTTATGTTTAATTATAAACTATATTTTCCACCCGAAGAGAAGATACTGGCCTTCAAGAGGTTGTAGGTGACATTGAAAAAGTCGTCCAGGCAGCCCAGAGACTGATGCTTTCAGCTGAAGTGACTTCGTTAAAAGCTGTCTTTCGCTGTCTTGTCTGCAAAGGTTTGTAACCTTTTAAATGCTTCAATGTAAAGATATTATAAGGGATCACATCATGCACTATACATTATTACACCCTCTGTATGTTTATGTGTGTTCTGGTAGACCTCAGAAACTGGGTGGAATTACTTTATTTGATCATCAGTACATGTCTTAGAGTTAGCATACTTCCAATGTAAAGGTTAACAAAGGTCAACAGAGAAAACTGCATCACCACAGACTTGTATTATTATATTATATTAATATTACAAGCATCATTTTTTGCCACAGAACTATGTTTAGTACAAAGATTAAATCTTTTTTTTTCTACAAGATCACTTTATCTCTGACTTGAAACCATGGGAAAACATTCAAAGATATGTAATGATGTCACAAGAGAACTGATATTTATTTAAACTAAAATTGAGTTTAAAATACCACAAAATATTGAAATTTTACAAAAATGTAAGTTCAGAATTCTTTGTAATGTGTAGTGATACTAAACATATTTCCTATGCAAAAGTACTTTTAAAAACAGACAAAAAGACAAGAATGTACCCAAAATTGCATGAAAAGCATCATTAACATACATACATCAGATTAACATACATATACAAATATATAAATATAGCAAATGTGAATTATCACTCCCCTGTGTATGTGTATATTTATTTTACATACCTCTTTGTAATGATGAGGTAAAACAATGCCTCCTGAAAAACTCCATGGTTATTGTTGATCACCGTGTCAAGGAGAGGAGACATGTCTGGAAAGCTCTCTCCAAACAGCTGTTCTGCACGGCATCTATCTTCCTCAGATGAAAATGTGTCAACTACAAAGGCAGATCCCCAAATCAGGGAGGACCCCAACTCGTGCGCGTAACATGTACCTCTGCAGCAGTGGGCAGCAGCTCCTGTGAGATTCTTGCTGGACAACTAGCAGAGGCAAGCAGATTTGGTATCCCTCTGCCTAAAATCTTGTGTGGGTAAAAAGCATTTTTAGTTTATGACACAACCTCAGTTGTTATACGGCTTTATACCTACAAATACATAACACAATTTGCTGCTGAAGCCACCCACAGCCAGGACGTGTGTGTGATCCCAAACATTACCATCTTCTCATTCTGGTCCATGTGGAGTTTATGGCCCATATAATCCGCATTGTAAGGAACAGGGTTTAAGTTACGTGCTCCCTAAAAGAAGTATAATTAAATCAGTGCTCAACTTAATGAAAAATGTTCACAAAATCTACAAATTTCATACATGCATGGACTGCTAATAGTCGAACACAGATAGGCCTGAGATTTTAAGGATCTTCTAAGTGTTCATAATTATTATTAACATTGGTAAACTTACCTTGCGACGCTCCTCATTATATGGTTGGTGCACATCTCAAAATTCTCCTGCTCTAACTCCCACTGATGACAGATATCCTGACATTAACTTTTGTCCATAAAAAGAGCCCGTCAGTCAAAACAATTTATCAGTAAAGTAATAGAACCATATATAAAAGAGAGCTTCTTGGACAATTAAATAATCATTACTCGTGTTAACATATGCTATTTATAAAGCTACAAGTAGCATAATATGGTATGTACACCAAAGACTCCAGAGTGGAGTGCTACACAGCTATATGATTCCCTAATATAAAAATGTTTTCAATATCATCGGTAGTCGGGTTGCAAAGGTACGCAAGAAAACACTGAAAATATTAAAATTAAGATTTCATTAAGCCATTAGCATGAAAAATAGTTAATCTTGTCTGTTAATAGTTAATAGTGTCTGTTAATCTTGAAAAGTGAAAACATAACTTAGGTATTGATAATACAATGGCTGTTTCCACGTCTGTGTCAGACACTTGCCTTTTTCGCCGTAGTTGGTGCTGTATACAAAACCGTCGAACTGACATTTCTGAGCATGTTGGAACAATTAAGTGCTGCAGCTTTATAGAAATCTCACCATGCGTTTTATTCTAAACATTAGAGCATGAAGAATAAAAGGACAATGGGCCCATCACAAATAAATGCTATTTAAACTGCATTCAATAATTGGTAAAAGGCTTATCTTAACCATGTAATTTCCAACACAATTTGCATTTGAAATAAAGTCATTAAACATTCACTTCCTATTAAGCATTTCAAGCATTTTAGTTCAGCATATCATCTACAGCATTAAACTCAAAGCTTCATTCATAAACAAAAGTACATTACCCCTTGCTTTAATCAGTCAGAAAATTGCGTCCAGTTCAATTGGAATTCAATTGGCAATCTCTGTTTACACCGGTAGCACGTTGCAACCTTGCCCTACTTCGCGTGAAACAAACTGGGTTTACGTGTTGGCTGTTGAGGCGGGACTCATCTTACCAAACAAACAAACGCACAGATAGGAAAAGGGTCAGCTATGGTGAAGAGGCTCGCTGAAACAACAAAGTCCTCAAAAATAATTACGGAAAATTTGCAATGATAAGCCGAACAATGCCCAAACATTATTTATGAATCGGGAGAACAACTCATTTGTAAGTTTTGCCAGCAAATGATAGACACGTGTGATGAGCACTTACAGTCAAAGACTCACATTGCGCTCTGCCAGGAGGGGCTTATGTATTTCTAATACTTTTAAGACACCTTTAAGGTGAATAAATATGATAATAATGTAAAACAAAGAATTCAGAAGAATTAAAATAGAAAAAAATGGAATTAAAGAAAAATAAAACTGATTTCATAGGGCCCTAGGTGAGTGCCGGTAATGGTGAAACATCTTCTTACCTTCAGCACTGTACTTCTCTGAACAGCTTCCAGTGGTGGTGTACAGAGTTTAACACATTTGAGTAAAAATCTTTATTCAGCTGCTCACATTGAATGTCATGCTTCAAAAAATCAGATCAGGTCCAAAAACTCATGTGATTTTTCCTCTCTACTGCTCAGAGCATTTAAAAGTAATGCATAGATTAGCATGTTATGCCTTGCTGCTCCATGTGAACCCTCGGGGATTAAAGGTTGATAAACAGATGACGGAATAAGCCAGGACTCCACCCATAGCACTTATTCAAAATCTTATACACAGTATGTGCTTGATTCATTTATTTACTATTATTTCCTAGTGTCTGCTCTGGATTTTAAATTGATGAATCACTGAGGCTGTTTTCAAATAATAAAACAGAACACTGCCTGACCAGCCGCACTGATGACTGGAGTAGAGAAACCTCTTCTGAGACTTTTAAAAGGCTCTTTGATTTCATTCCATATTCGACACAAATCCTAAGGAACTAACAATACAGAACCAAAACCAAATAAATCATAAAGTTATATAGCATATTACACACAAAAGGCCATTCAATATGCTTTACAGGAGTAGAATAAAAATAAGACCATAGAATAAAACAATGGGAAAATTAAATAATACATAGAATACACAGTAAGCAGAATAAATAATAAAACGATAAAAAAGATAAGCAATTTGTAAGACTTATAAGAAATAGATACAAATACAGTTCTTACAAACAAGATGACAACATAAGAATACGGGTGACAGGCAAGTGAAAAAACAAACTTGTCTTACTTTGCTAATCCTTCATCATGAGTGTTCGACTCTCTCTTAATGCACTTGTGAACCCTTAAAGACGCTGACTGCCTGAAGCTCCGCCCACACTCTGGGCAGTGAAAAGGTTTCTCTCCGGTGTGGATGAGATGGTGTTTATGGAGGGTGCTGCTGTCACTGAACCTCTTGCCACATTCTGAGCAGTAAAATGGTTTCTCTCCGGTGTGGATGAGATGGTGTTTATGGAGGGTGCTGCTGTCACTGAATCTCTTCCCACACTCTGAGCAGTGATATGGCTTTTCTCCTGTGTGAATGAACTGGTGTCGTCGAAGTTGAGTGTGCTGATTAAAACTTTTAGCACACACTGAGCAGTAATATGGTTTCTCTCCAGTGTGAATGCGCTGGTGTTGGCGAAGTGTATCTTTATCCCTAAAACCTTTCCCACACACTGAGCAGTGATAGGGTTTTTCTCCTGTATGAATGCGCTGGTGTTGTTTAAGATGAGCCGGTCGATTAAAACTTTCTCCACACTGTAAACAAGGATATGGTTTCTCTCCAGTGTGTGTGCGCTGGTGTTGCTGAAGCGAGCTGTTCACATAAAAACTCATCCCACAGTCAGAGCACTGGTACGGTTTCACACCAGTGTGAATGCGTTGGTGTATTTGGAGATGACCCAGCTGAGCAAATCTCCTCCCACATTCAGAGCAGTGATACGGTTTCTCTCCAGTGTGAGTGCGTTGGTGGGTTCTAAGATCACCATGGTAATGGAAACTCTTGCCACACTCTGAGCACTGATACCGTTTCTCTCCTGTGTGAATGCGTTGATGTTTCTGGAGATAATTCTGGCGAGCAAAACTCTTCCCACACTCTGAGCAGAGATATGGTTTGTCTCCAGAGTGAGTACGCTGATGTTTTTGGAGATAACTCTGCTTCGCAAAATTCATCCCACACTCTGAGCAATGGTGAGTTCCATTCTTTTCTATATTTTTTGATGTTCCTGTAAAAGATGTGTTGGAGCAGGAAGTACCAGGGGATGCTTCCTGAGCAATGGAGATTCCTCTGGATTCCATATTTTCACATTTAATCTCTCCTGGTTTCAGCATTGAGAAATTCCTCTTGGTGGTGTTTCCGGACAGGTTTGTGGAGGTAAATTTATATTGTGTAGGCAAATGGACACTAGTGGGGGAGAACTCAGAACTGAACGTCATTGGTTCCTGAAAAAAAAAAACATCCAATTTCAGTACAAAATGTAAGAAAGCTGTGGAGAGCTCCTAAAGTTAATTTAGTCTCCAAACAAAGAACAGTGAGGAAAGTCAAGATGGAAAAGGCTAAACATTTCCAACTTTCAACCCAAATAAGTTTTGTCCATTCCCATCCACTATGACAGTTTCCACTCATCACATCAGGCTACCAAAGCTAGGTGGATGAAAGCTACACCTCTACCACAACTTTTTATCTGCTCCTCACCCAATACACTCAGACAGCTTAACAAGCTTGGAGGGGAGAACGCCATCTGCTATTTCTGTTACATCAACTAACACCCAACTCACCCAGAGAGGAGGGGGGGGGGGGGCAGTTATACTGAGTGATGGGGGAGATAGAGCACCACCCAGAGAGAGAGGACAGTTATACCAAGTAATGTGGAGAGGGAGGACCACCTAAACTTTTCTCAGAGTTCCTTATGTGAATATTGAGGATTTAGCTCTGTCTGCTCATTTCTGGGTTTTCTTTGATGGGCTTGTTGTTCCAAACACCTAACTCAATCTAAAATGGTAAAAAGGGAGCATAAATGATAAGACAACTGGTCTTATCTAAATTAACATGTTTTTATTATAAAAAGTAAAAACAAGAATAAAGTTTAATGGCATCATGTCTCATAACTGAACTAATGTCTATGCTACTCCTTATAAGAGCAGAACCTGTGAAGAAATATGAGTTTAACTGTAAAGATCTCAGGGTCTGATGCTGTAGCACATGTGAAGACTAAAATGATTTTTTGGGAAAACAGAAAGCAACATGGAGAAACACCACAGCAGAAGCGAGTCAGAAGTGCTCGTAAATTGAGAACCTAAGCTTCGCACTGCTTCTGAAAAGATAATAATATTGATGATGAGAGCACGAACCACATTCATGCTGTTTTTGCACCATGGTTGGGTTAACAGATATCCTGTCCTGTTACCTCCAGAGTTCGTATCAGATGGAAAGTGTAACAATTTGCATATTTTTAATCACAAAACGGAAAAAAATGTTAGGGTTGGCAACCCTGCCAACTCTCACGCATCTGACTATCATCTCACGCCTTACTGTAACTCTAAAAATCTATTTTATCTATCGGATCTAGGCTGCCCATTGCCACTTGCGATCATCAATTATGCCTTACACATGGCTAAACGGGCAGAGATGTGTTCCCTCCAGAGCACACTCCTGAAAGTGAAAAGTGACAATTCGGTCATACGAATTGGTAGGTGGCGCACCTAATGATGCAGCGTCCGTCCCTCCCTCACACCACCACACCACAAAATCTCGCTCCAATGTTTTGGGAAAGGTTGGCAGCCCTGTCATTTTCTTAATTGAATTGTAAAGAGAGCAACTTTCATTTTGAGCGCAGGTGAAACCTGCAAACCTGCAGAGCAGAAGCTGACCTTCAGCAGTGGTGTTCTCTCTCGGGGAGCAGGAGACGAGCTGGATGGAGAAAATGCCCTGGACTGAAGACCACCATGGGCTCCTCCATCATCTTACTCTGCGCTGGGGTTGGAGATGCGCGATTACAGAACGCGCGCCACCTCCTGGTCTGTAGGGGTTTCACACAGGAGGCGTGATTGAGGAGCCCCCGGCAAACCCGGCCCCGAGGTATAAATGGGTAGCTCATATGGAGCCCGCCGATTGGCCAGTTGAGAGGTCATTCAACCTCTCAGCAGAAACCAACCATAGCTCCGTGGAGTAGCAGCAGAATCCGAAATGCCCACCATGTGAAATGCTCTGCCTGTACTGTGAAAAATCTGGACAAAAAAGCAGCCCATAAGTTTAGTGCTGCCGCGATTAGTCGACGTATTCGACGTAATCGAATATGAAAATTGGTCGACGACAACTTTTTGGTCGAATATTCGGCTATTTATTTTT
>JBBPCW010293991.1:0-10264 GCA_037974425.1 Phenacogrammus interruptus
GTGTGTGTGTGTGTGTGTGTGTGTGTGTGTGTGTGTGTGTGTGTGTGTGTGTGTGTGTGTGTGTGTGAGAGTGTGTGAGAGAGAGAGAGAGAGAGAGAGAATGCATGTTCCTCCCTGCCCTCAGGTTGAATGGAGGTCCAGTTTAACCTGTAATGGCGTTTAAACGGATCTTTTAAACAGCCTCTACATGCCGCCTGCAGGTACGGGGGCTTTTATCTGATTGCCGGGGTCCCGTCCTGCCACATGACACACATTCCCGCCTTTTCCCTCCTCTACACACTGAGCTTAGCTCATCAGATCACCACAGGGCCGTTCAGGGCCTGAATTAGCGCCATTATGAGGGCCGTAAATCTCTGACCGCACAGAGGCGTCCACTCAGAATCGATTCAATCAGAGATTAATCATGAAACCTTCACATTCACATTCAAAGTAATACATTCAGATACCTCTAGATAAACCCAACACAGGAGCCCTATGAAAACTTGAGCTTTCAAATAAATAAATAATCAAAATTTAGACTTGATGTATACAGTTAGGTCATTTTGGTACAATCCCTACTGTTGAGAAAAAAATATTGTATTGTGATATTTTCAGGCACGATATCATATCAATACAAGGGCGCAGAATATCAGTGTTTATTTATTTAGTATTGTTTCATCCCTTTTTATTTAGTAGACTTTGATATTAGTACAGATGTCCACTCAAATGACTTTACCGCTGAAGTCCACAAGGTGGCGCAAGACCTTATTCTTCTCTTCCACTGGAAATTGAGTATGAATTCTTTATGTAATGTGGCATCCGAAATATCTCAATAATTTCATATCGGACACCAAATATTGTGATAATATTGAATCGTCACCTTTGTGATGCCTAGAACAAAGATAAAATAACACCAAGGGTTTTTTTTAAAAAATATGTACAATAATCTAGTGAAAAGTAACCAAACATGATCACATCCTTTATCAAAAGATGTTACATTTCAACACCAACTGGAACTACTGGAATTATTGGAATTCGAATCATCTTTAATGCTTGACATTTGTCTTTTAAGATTAATTTTTTAAGACAAAAGTACTTCTTATGAAGTAGAAAAACTTGTTTAAGCAGGCAAATATGTTATTATGTATAATTTATCAAATTTAGTTTTTTAGCTTTTTCTTTGAGCAATGGAACTCCTTATGAAGCTCCTTTAGAGAATGGAAAGACGTTTGGGCTTCTTTTAAGAACTAAAATAGAGAAGATTTATGGTCCCCATTTTGTTCCATTTGGGTTATTTCATTGTTTGGGTACTTTCAAGGCTAAAACTAGGAAAAATAGTAAAAAAAAATATATAAAGAAAAATATAACTTATAAAGAAATTTCTACAGTTATGTATATACAGTTTTTGTAAAATTCTACAAGCTGCTGATTGACAGTTTGGTACAACAATCAATAAAAATGTAAAAAAAAAAAAAAAGTTGTAGCAAATAAGCTACAAAAGGTCCAAAAGCAAAGAAAAGAAATGCGGAAAGATTAATTTAGAGTTTTGTCCAATGTCAGAAAAAAGAAAAAAATATATTTTTCATTTTTATAAAGCCCCAAATGGTCCAGAAGCAAAATAAATGATCAAAAGTCACAAAATATTCACAAAATGTGCTAATTCAGATTCAAAACTGTGATACCAAAGTAAAAGTTAAAAAAGGAACTGAAGCAAAAAAAAAAAAAAAATCTGAAGTCCAGGGTCTGTTCCAAAATCCAGGGCGTGAACCTTTGACCCGGCCAGAGTGGCCAACAGTTGGCCAAAAGGCCATCTGCACCATTTTAAAACTTCCTCTAACCAAACATAAAGCGACTCCAAACTCCTGGCGAAAGCCACATTTCAGAAAGACTAGAGGAAAGCAGAAAAAAACACCGTCCTGCAGACACAGTCTCAAAGTTTACCTTGAACTGGCAACAACTTCAACAGCATAAAACACAAGAATTTTAAATTTAATTTTATTGACCTTCCTCATGACTGACTGGCAAAACAATCTGTTTATAATCTAATTTTCCAAATCCACACAATGACTAGAGGCATCTGGAACCAAACCTGTGTTTTTCTAACCACAATATCAATTCCTTTATAGAAAAGATCATGATACCTTTCTTGTTTGTTTGTATTTATTCTGATGTTCTCTTGTGGTTTTATAAACAGCTTTAAATAATTCTCAGAGGTATCGAAGATGTCTGTACATGTACATACGAGTTTAGCTGAAAGTAAACAGCTACAAAGGTTAAAATCTACTATATTTACCAAAGATCATGAGGAATTATAGTCATTGTGTTGTAAAAATGTGTTCCCCTCCTATTGGCTTTCCTTTTAGTCTTTTTTTTCAGTAGTGTCTGCTTATTTATCTAATCACATTTCCCCGGTTCAGAGCCAGGCAGCAGAATCCCCTCCACTAAATTTTAACCAACATCACTCGAGGTCGACTTTCCGAAGGGAGTGAAAACTTCTCAAAGCGGCACGTCCCAGCTAAAGAACACAAAACACCTATTTATGACTTCTCACAGGGGAGCTAGAAAGCCACATGGTAGAAACTTGACATAAGGTCATTACCCTGTGAACATATCAACATGAGGGCTGGAGGAAAACTTGAATGACTTGTTGGCTAGGTCCAACCCCCTCAATTTTAATATGAATTACAAAATCTGCACTAAAATAAAAACCAACCAAAATCAATTACTTTTTCACTCAATCTCTCAATTTTTGCAACTTAAAAAGGGTATAAAACCTGTTTTTCACACTTTTACATTCAAATGTTTATTTTTGAAGCTCAAAATTTTAGCTTGATCGTTTTTAGATCATACTTTGTAAGAAGTTATTGTTTTTAGGTTTAATTCTCACACTTTTTACAGTTTATATCCTATGAATAATGAATTCCTGACTTAGAAGTTAAAATGTAGTTTTAGTTTAAAAACAAAGATAAGAAGAGACCTTGAATTTGATAAGGAAAACGAGTCCTCTAGGGTGAACAAAAACAATACAACCCTGACTCACCAGATTTTAAACAAAGTGAATTAATCCTTCAAACAAAAAAACCCTACTCAGTTCCTTGCTCTCAGAAATACAGATGGCTTGGTTCTATATTAGTTACTGAATAATTAGCATCAGTTACTGAAACATAGATGAGTTCTTTAGGTGGTTTTAATCTAAAGACAGGTTAAGAAAACTTCACGCAAGTTCAAAATTTAACACTAGAACCAGAGTTGAGGATCTTCAAGACTTGGACAAGACCTAGTTCAAGCAGCTGGCAACCTAAAAATGTGTCTTAAAACTCCACTTGTTTGATTTTTTTTATAAAAATGTTCGTGAACAAGCTGGGCTTGAATTCTACAACACCATCAAAGCAAATAGACAGAATGAAGCGGTTAACACTAGAAAACCTATGGCTCTCCTATAAGCTCCTTTTTCTTTTGGAGAGCAAGTTTTCTCACAAACTAAAGAGACAATCGTAGTATCTTCAATCCGAGTCATCTCCCAGCTCTGAAAGGAATTGCAGAAAGAGCTAGAGCAGCTGAAGAAGACGCCTCGGCCTGGATTAGCCTGTATTATAGGTGCTAAAAGGCCAAAGCCATCAACACCACATTAGCAAGCGACCTAATGTTTTACCTCTAGTGCTCTGCCATGGTGTGGAGTGTGCCTCTCCGGGACGTCAGAGACAGGGAAAAAGCTCCAGAGGGGTCAGAAGGGAACGTCCATTGCTGGAGGTAAGAGTCCTTAGCGGAAAAAGCCAAAAAAACGAACGTATTCCAGATGAGAGGAGGCCGATTTCTCTTTATCGCCTTAATCCTCTGCTCACAGCCACTGTTTCTGTCCTTCTCTCTCTCTGACTGTAACATTAGCTCTCTCTCTCTTTCCCTCTCTCTCACACACACACCCTTCCCCCTACACACACACACACACACACCCCTGTCCCCTCCCTCCTTTCAGCCATTTGGGCATTCCCAGAAGACTCATTCATCTTAGACCTTGCTGACCCCCCGGGGTGACAGATGCTCCAGTGTGTGTGTGTGTGTGTGTGTGTGTGTGTGTGTGTGTGTGTGTAGGAGGGTGGTGATTTTGGTGGTTGATACTCTCAAGGAAACCAGCACCATCCACACACACACACACACACACACATACACACACATACACGCGTGTGTGTGTGCTGCGCCCGTCAGCCACGTGTGCGCCACGCCGCTGCCTGACGAGTGAAAGCATCTTCATCACAGCTGATAATTTACTAGTAATTCTGGTTATAAGCTCATTTTAAGAATATCTTAAGATTTTGTAAGTAATTTTGACACAAAAATTGGGCTAACTGAAACTACGAGATAACTGTCGGGTGGTGCAAGTACTTAAACAAAAATAAAACTAAACTAAATTAGTTTCTCTTTTGTCCAGCATTAGTATCTTTACTGATTTCTGCACAGAGACAAGAACATCATCACTAACGTATCGGAGCAAACTATGAAGTTCAGTTGAAAAGGTTAAAACTAAATGAAAAATGTTTGCGTTCATGCAGAAATGTAATTTTTTGTTTTCTGTGCTGTGAGACTAGATATCCTGAATAGTGAATCGCAGATGGGTTTGGGGGGTGGGGGGATTAAACCCCCTCTCAAAAACAAAAAATCTGACATGAACTCTCATCTGGCCTCTCCGGCCTTTAGCCTGACCACTCCCAGTTTTATTGGGGCCCAATTTGATGATAAGGCAAAACCCATGGCAAACTGAGAACACTTGGGAAGGAATGCAGGGTCAGACCTTGGCATTTTGTCTACTGGCCTTGTACACACACACACACACACACACACACACACATTCTAAACCAACCCCCCCCCCCCCCCCCGGCTTGGGATTGACGATTAACCTCTTAAACTCTCAAAAGCATGTAGACCTATACTCACATTTTGAAATTTAAAGAGTTTCATAGTTTCATAGTTCCTGAATAAAACATCTGAACATTAAAAAATATATAACAAACCTGCAGTTAAAGGGCTTTATATTGGGTTCGGGCGTATGTTTGAGGTATCAGATTTTAACATTGTGTAAAATTAGCTCCTTTTTTGCTGTGTTTTGAGTTTCTTTGGGAAAGTTTCGATATAATTTAGTTTGCAAGGTGTCAAAAGATGAAGTATTAGCTTCTATGCTACATTAGCCTTGTATTTCCAGTGCTGAAGATTTTAGTCAGGTCAGATGGAGCTTTATTGTGATGCCAGCTATATAAATTAAGTACACAGTGAGACGAAACAACGTCCTCCTGGACCATCAGTGCAATACAGAGCACAACACAACAGCAGCAGTCAGGCAGATATAAATATATCTCCAAGTTTATAAACACTGTGGCCAAAACGTTGCTCTAGCTGAGTCTCATCAGAATCAGAATCAGAATCAGAATCGGCTTTTATTGCCAGGTATGTTCACACATACGAGGAATTTGTTTTACTGACAAAACTCTACAGTGCAACAAGGTGACAGTGACAAGACAAGACAAGACAAGACACAGGTAATAAACAGAATTATATACAGATAGAAGAATATAAAATAGTGTGCAAATATAGCAAATAAGAGTGCAAAAATAGTGTGCAAAATCTGGACATGATGTGAGTAAATCCTTTTTGGAGGATGACGCTAGATAATCATTTCCTGCCAGAACGAAGCAACCCTGAGGAAACAGAGACAGGACGCATGTCTTAAACATAAACACAAACATGGGGGATCGGGTTGCTCCTTGCTCCAGGCAGCTTTTACACTGAGCTCTCAGTGGGAGCTCTAATGACTAAATATTGTGACTCGTCAATTGACCCTTTCTCTCATATTTCAACTGCTTTTAAAGACCCCCCCCCCCATTGTCCCCGTTTTAATGCAACAATGTTGAAATGTCTGATTACCAAATGAAAGCCCAACATCTATTGGTGTTTGCTGCAGAATTTCAGAAAATTCTGTGTATTGGAAATTTTGCAATTTCCCGAAAACTGAAAACCACAACAAAAAAAAAAAAGATTTGCCTTAATTCAAACAGTTTGTTTGTTACGTCACACAAAAGGTGGAACAAGGGTCATCAGTTATGGGGAAGTACCTTTATGGCCCCATTTGTCTGTTTTGTTGTATTTTTTGATGGTTTTATCACATCAAATGTGATTTATTAAGCTAAACTTTCCCATAGGGTGATTATCCTTTTATGAGTGTTTAGAGCTTTAAAGGATGATAATCTTTATATATTTCAGAATTTTTTCTGAATATTTTATATATTTTTGAGAGAATCTCTTCCAGAAAGGTCCTTATGATCCTCTAGGATGCAAAATATCTGCAGAAGCAGCTTTTGTTTTTAGCACCAAAGATCTAGAGAAACTGTAGAAATCCATCAAACTTAGTATTTTAAAAAACAGCACATTCTTTATACTCCAAGCTTTTAGTTTGTTTTTTTATGATGGTAAATTCAAATATTTTTCCATCAGTTATTTTATCTTTCAAAACATACATTTTTATCCCAGCTTTAGTTAAAATACATGTATTTTTCATATTTCATATTTAAAGAACATTTTATCATTTTTGCACATTTGTATTTGTATTTTTATATTTGTTTTTTCTTTTTTATGCCTTTTTATTTAATCTTTGAAAACAAAAATACTTTTTTAACCAAAGCATTTTGGTCACATGTTTCTCTTTGAACTGCTTTCATATGTATGAATTTAGCAATATAAATACATTTAATTTATATTATTATTATTATTATTATTATTATTATTATTATTATTATTATTATTATTATTATAGCCAGAACCTATGTGAGGTACAATAACTGAAATGGGATTAAAGAAAACTGTAAGCATCCAGTCGAAATAGGAAGCAGAATTTCTGAGGCTTAAACACTGGCACTGGTCCTTTAACAAAAAATTGATTTCCTCTAAGGTTTGTTTACAGTTCAGAATTGATTCGTTTAAGTTAAAGCGATTTCACATTTCTGCTCTCAATTCATAGCAAATTAAATTCTCTTATTAAAAGTCTGGTTCTGTCAGATGACACACACACACACACAGGGCTGCTGTAATCAGATTTAATCAGCCTGGATCCTGTTTTGGCTGCAGCTCCACACACACAGAGGAGCTTCAGTTAATTTTCATCAATGGCCTTGTTCATGGAACAAAAGATAAAAGAGGGAGAGAGAGACACACACAGTCAGAGAGAGAGAGAGAGGGAGAGAGAGAGAGAGGGTGAGAAAGAGAGAGACAGAGAGACAGAGAGAGAGACTATCTCTACTGTGTGTCCGTCAAAGCTGCCAAGAATTTGTCAAGCAAACAATGAAACACTCTCTCTCTCTCCCTCTCTCTCTCTCTCTCTCTCACACACACACACACACACACACACACACACACACAGAGATAGAAGTAGGGGGTGGAGCTTGAAAGCGAATGTGTCATGACATTTAAATCAATTTTAACACGAAACCTGCTGTTTCCACGGCAACAACTTAACAAGACAAGCCAGAAACCCAAAATAAAATGTCAAAATGACAAATTATTTGAATTATTTAAATTTATTTTATATGCAAATTTGTTTCATACTAATAAAATGTTGCATCAGTATTTGATCAGAAAAACTAAGCAAAAACTGAGAGAATAAACCCTAAAACTGTAGATACTTTGGTAACTAGTTTATAATATTTTAATCTATAATGTACATTTTTGCACAGAAAATTGTTGCTTTGGCTGCGTTTCCAGAAGCTGAAACTGTGCTTCTACTGAGTTTATTTTTAATCATTTTTTAATCACTGTAAATACTATTATTTTCAAGAGATCTAATATTGAGACGAGTAACTAACACGACTATACATTACTATCTAAGCAACTAATTGTTTTTCAAGAAGGCCAGAAATATTTGACAAAAAGTCTACAGACTGAAGGTCTGTGTTCATTTTAGAATCATTTAAAACTTTTAATTTGTGATTTACTTCCTTTTTCGCCATGCCTGTCAGTTAGTTATGAGTTACAAATTAGAATGACTGAAATTAATTATATTAGTTGAATTCACTGGATTTCCAAATGTTGTCCATGTGAATAAAATATGGCATAAAAAAGAAATCAGAACAGAGTAAATCCCAGATGTGGTGCAGAAGCAGGAATGATCACTGGAACACAATTGAGTCACTCCGGTTTATTCCGCCCTCCTAAACACTCACTCACGCTAAACAAGCAAATTCAGCCCAGTTGGTTTTAAATGAAGCTGTTTAGCTCTTCTCACCTCGGCCCAAATTGCTGAAAGGGGTTTAGAGCTGCGAGGCTGGACAATGACCCTCCAGCCCCCGCCCGGCCCGCACCAGGCCTGGGGCTCATTAATGCTGTCAGTCCAGCTCAGTCCAGAGCTTTGTCCCGCACCGCACTCCAGATAACAACAAATTCTGCCTTCCACATCCACTCGGACCACCCAGCGGCCATTTCTCCTCACGGCACTGAAGATCTGACACCAGGCCTGCAGGGTCTGGAGATAAAGAGATCTACAATCTAAAGAAAAGTGATCTAAAAATGTGAGACGTGGAAGTCATAGATCTAAAAAAGAAACTAAATGATCTAAAATTGTGAAAACATGAGAGCTGAATGTGAGTCAAAAAACTGCAAAAAAGGACAAGAAAATGGAAAAAAGACAAAATGAGAACATGAGAGATGTAAGAAGGATGTAAACACGCATGATCTGAAAACATGGAAACTTAACAAACTTGAGATCTAATCATGTAGGAACTAAATAAAAATAAAAAGCAAAATATAAAATCTTAAAAAGAAAAAACAACAAATAGAACATGAGATCAAATATTAAAGTCAATCTAACAGACTTTGCATTTTAGATGAATTCCTTCTGAATCTGTAAGAGTTTGGGACCAAGATTTAGATCCAGAATTAGAATTAGTGGTCTAGATCCCCAATGGTTGAGAAACCTGTTTAATATTAATAAAATATTTCATTTTTCAAAGGATGTAATATTAAGAGGAGTAGCTAATATAAATAACTTTATATTATTTATTAGATAGTATCTAAGCAACTAATTGTTTACAAAAAAAAGCTAGACATGTTTTTTTAACAAGTGAAAATGTAGACGCTAAAAATGTAAATATTTTCATCTATATCGAACATGTTGATGTTGATGATATTCTAGCTTGAGTTTCAGAGCTGCAGGCTGGCTGTGATGTATCCTCTCTTCTTTCATCGGAGAATAGAGGGAGCGAGGGGTTTCCTTTTGCTAAACAGGGTCTTTCTGACGCAACAAAGGAGTCCGTCAGTTCACTGACCCGCCTGTCGTCCATCACTCATCCTCCTCACCCCTGTCCTATCAGAGACGGAGCTCTAAGAACATTTATCAAATTAAACCCACTTTGATTTCCTCATTTTAAAACAGAAATCAAACCGCTCCAAATTCTACTTTACTGACGCCGCTTCACTCTTCTTCGAAGATGTACGTGCAGCTACAGTCTGATAACTTAAAAAACTGTTAAGATAGTCAGTAAGTGTTTTTCACATTAATATTACTCAATAGACTAAAGGAATTAACATGAATCTCATTCTACAGTAAATGCTGTGTTCAGTTTTACTGTAGTTCCATCAGAAACCTGGACTCCATCAGTCCTTCATTAAATTAAATGAGAAGCTGCTGATGGAGTTTCACCATCCAAACAAAGGCTGGAGGAACCGAGGAGGAACCTGGAACCGAACCTGTGTTCTCCTCACCAGCTCACACACTATCAACTACTGTTACACACACAATACTAATCTGATACTGTTACACACACAGAAATAATCTGATACTGTTACACACACAGAACTAATCCGATATTGTTACACACACAGAACTAATCCGATATTTTTACACACAGAACTAATCTGATACTGTTACACACACATAACTGATCTGATACTGTTACACACACAGAACCAATCTGATACTGTTACACACACAGAACTAATCTGATACGATTACACACACAGAACTAATCTGATACTGTTACACACACAGAACTAATCTGATCCTGTTACATACAGAACTAATCTGATCCTGTTACACACACAGAACTAATCTGTTACTGTTACACACACAGAACTAATCTGATACTGTTACACACACAGAACTAATCTGATACTGTACCACACACAGAACTACTACAATACTGTTACACACAGAACTGATCTGATACTATTACACACACAGAACTAATCCGATACTGTTACACACACAGAACTAATCCGATACTGTTACACACAGAACTAATCCGATACT
>JBBPCW010294050.1:0-29531 GCA_037974425.1 Phenacogrammus interruptus
ACGGGGAAGGAGAGAAATGTAAGTAAAATAAGCAAAATGTCTAATTGAAGAATCACCTAAGTAATGAAGTATCTATCAAATAAGCACATAATAGAATGCAAATGATTGGTATTTATATCCAAAAATGTGTTATTGTCATTGGTAATCAAACTATCTATAGGTTTGTAAATAATTAATCACTTGTCCCTTTACTAAACCTACTAATTTTATACTTTACTACATATTATGCTTACTGGAAAAAAACGGTTTGTGTATGAGTTTAAATGTAATAAATATATGAAGTGAAAGTGACCATTCTGTCATATGTGAACACACCACAGCACACAGTGTGAACAGCATTACATTTTTCCTCTGCATTTAACCCATTCATCAAGTGAAGCAGCAGACAGACAGGAACACAGCACCCGGGGACAGTACCTTGCTCAGGGTACCTCAGACGTGCTTAGCAGTCTTGGGAATCGAACATATTTTGCTTTCACATTTTTCTTGCTTCCAACACATCAATTCTAGAAACTGACTGCTCTCTTGCTGCCAAACATAAGCCACTCCTTGATGTGTGCCATAGTCCACCTGTCAGTGGTTTTCCTTATGTGGCTGATCGGTGTATAAAGGTATATATGAATACAATGTATATAGTTATCAACCACTTGTAGTTTCACCTAGTAGATATACAGACTCTACAGATCCACCTAATGCAACTAGTGCGCAACCCAACCGCTCACTGAGCAGAGATGCGTGTGTCAAAGTACCAATGCCTACTTCAAGATCCCCCAGTTTGTAAAAAGCAAAAGAAACATTGCAGAACCAAATAAGAGATTTCAAAAACACTATAAAGTATAGGAACAGCTGACTATTACACCAATAAGGACATAGACTGGAGTTGGTCTCCCCTTTGTAACTACAATAGCTTCCTATCTTCTTGGAAGACTTTCTACAGGATTTTGGAGTGTTTCTGTTGGATCGGATCAGGGATTTGTGCGGGCCAATCAAGTTCTTCCACATCAGACCAGTGGCAGCTCCTGGTCAATATTTTTGGTAAAACAAACTACCCTTCATCCCCGGCGCGTGCCGCGAAACACACAGTACCTTTCCGTGCACCCTGGGCAGCTTGATGAAGTACTTCACCTCCATGTTCTGCTATTTCTACCTCACATTTTGATGTATCTTCTCTCTCCTGCTCTTCCCTCAGTCTCCTCATAGTTAGTGTTAAATCACTACAAAATATTAAAAGTATTTTATTGTGCATATCTTACAAACACGTAATAGTTATTTCAACAGTACATAATTCACAATATTTCTAAATCCCAAGAAAACATATGTAACCTCTTTCTCACCATCCAACCATGTCTCTTTGTGGGACAAAGCTATGCTGGAGTAGATAAGGATCTTCCACAAACCCTGTTCACAATCCGTTACGAAAATTAACCATGGTTTACTATGATTAAATAACCATGGTTTTTGTAGTTTTTTGGGTAACTATGAAGTGGTATATGTATATGTAAACTATGGTAGAACCACAACTACCATGAAGTGCTATGGATAAAACATAGTAAAACTATGGGTAGTACCAAAGTACCATGGGGTACCATAGTAAAACCATAGTGAATTTTCGTAAGGGATGCTGGAAACATGGCAAGAGCCACCTGAATTCAGTAATTACGAATTAAAGAATGTAAGAATTTTAAAATTACATTAAATGTAATTATTATGTTGTATTTGTGGTGTTTTTAAACCAAAAAGGCAGACACAGTAGGTGGCAGCAATCAGCAGGCCTCCTCCAGTGTGTTTTGATGTTTGAGAGAAAGCGAGGAGAGAGAGAGAGAGAGAGAGAGAGAGAGAGAGAGAGAGAGAGAGAGAATGGGGTCGCTTTACTTGTGCTGAACCATGGGTTCAGATTAATGTTCAGTATGGAGATATTCAGGTGTGTTTCAGGGAGCTTGTACTTGAATGCTGTACTGAATGCTTAACGGAGCGAGAGGCTGTACAGTAAGCCCACAGTCCTTCATTCTTAAGAGAAACTCAGCTGAATCATCTCGGCTTTATTATGAGGCTCAACAAAAGGAGGTAATGTCTGGTTCAGTCAGACACCCTGGACGTACCAAGCCTTCCTTTCGCCCTTTTGGTGTCAAGGCGGTGTGTCTGGAGACCACAGCCCGTTTAAGAAGGATAAAAAGGTACCAGGGGAGCGAATGTGTGCCCGCCGTTTATCCGGAACCTCCGGCCAGGGCGGCGCCGTCATGGAGAGAGCTCCGGTCGGAGAGCCGGGCAGGGAGCTGTTCGAGGCCTGCAGGAGTGGAGACCTGGAGCGGGTTAAGAAACTGCTGAACGCCGCCACCGTGAACAGCAGAGACACGGCGGGCAGAAAGTCCACACCGCTTCACTTCGCTGCCGGTGAGTGTCCTCTGTTTACATTCGCACGGTCAGTAAGTCAGTCAGTCCACTGAATACATTAACAGAGTGACAGACAGAGGAGCCCCACACGGCTCCTTGTTGTTGACACCCTTCTAACACACACACACACAGAGCCGTTTAAGGAGTGGGCTGTGTGGGTTATGCAATACAGTCTCAGGCTCCCTATCAGCTCGATCGCTTTAATCACTGTTCACTCAGTTTAAATGATTATTTAAAGTAAAATAGAGAATTGTCCACGTTCTAAAATCCTTCGATTCTTTTGTATTGGTTCATTTTTAGGGACGTTTATTTGGCTCATCTTTTTGTAGAAATATAAGCTACGTCAATTTCTAATTGTCCTTTTGGGACACAGTGGTAGATACAAAAATGCCCTCTGTAAATTCCTGCGTTTATTCTTTCGTTGGTTATTTGTTTATTTAAGTGTAAATTTGTCGTATGTGAAAACACCAACAGAGCACACAGTGTAACAACCCAGAATTGTTCCCTACATTTAAATCCGTTCAGTGAAGCAGCGGGAATCCAGGAACGCAGTGTTTGGGACAGTATTTTTCTCGGTGGTGCTACAGGCAGTCCTACGATTGGAACCCACTGCCTTCCCTAACCATCAGGCCGCCAGCTGCCCGTTTTTAATGTAAATCATGGCAGGGTGTTGGATTTACTCTCAACTATGGCATTATGATAGCTTTTTGGGTTTACCATTACATTTTCTTTAAAGGTGATGCATTAAACTGAGTGTAAAATTAAATGAACATGTTCTGGAAGCTTATTTGGGAAGATTTTTATGGTTTACACCAGGGGTCATCAACGTGGTGCCCCCAAGGACCACATGAGTAGCCCGCGGACCGGTTCTAAAAATCTAAAACTCACCATTTTATCCTGTTGCTATTCTTCTTTAATTACATTTGCAGCTATATGGCTTTGAAAATGACAACATCTTTAAAAAAAGGCATTTAAAACATGTTTATCAAGTTTAGATAAGTTTAAGTAAACTCTGTTCTAGTGGATCAAATTGGTAGCCCTCTGTATGGCTCAGTACCCATGAAGTAGTTCTCAGTTTCAAAAAGGTTAGTGACTCCTGGTTTACACTATAAAATAGACATTTTAGGCATTTTTTAAAAACCAAAATACAACACGGTTATTCACTATATGTGGGTGCTCTTGGAACGGAATCTCCATGAAAGGTAGGGGTTACTGTACTTGACCTCAGGTGAAGAAGGAGGATTATTAAGCTGAAGATGCTACTGAAAATATTTACCAGCATTAAATCAGTCAACATTATTAATGAGTTGGTTTGATATGCTGGGAAAAAAAACAGCACTATTTACACTGTACTTTCTGCCTCCTTCCTCACCTCCTGCACACTCCACCCAGGTGCCACACCTTGCCTAAACCAAACAGTATTTCTAGTAGATGAGAATCTACTTGACATAAAATTGTGAAAGGGCAACTGATCCTCCGGACATTGTCTGGACTTCATTTGGGAAAATGGCTTAAGACTAGGCTCCTGTCTTTTTGAATGAAGAGACAGAGGTATTACTCTGGATCTAAAAGCCACAGTAATGTTTCAAAAACATATTTGAAATCACATGTAAAATCTGACTGAAATTACCTAAATACTTTATAGTGTTTGACTCAAATAATTCACATTTCTTTCCATTTTTTCTGGCTATTTTTTCATCAGGGAGTCCTCTTAAAATGGAAATGAGTAAAATATGTTTTTAAAAACGTCACTGTTTTTACATAATTCTTTTTAAGGCCTTATTACTGTCATACCACCCAAGATTAGTGTGTCCTCGCTACTCTAAAAAGATAGTATTGGTTAGAATTTCTACCACTACCACCTAGTATTGTGAAAATGCTTATTATGCTTTGATACAAAATGGCCACATTATGAAGAAACATGTTGTGGAGGAATGGCAGGATATTCAGGAATAAACTATGGCCACAATCCAGCAGTTCATTTAGGCGTTTTGTCCGTTGATTTGTCTTTTTTATCAGACCCTGCTATTATACAGTGGTGTGATTGCAGTCTTCCCCCGACATGAGGCCTTATGGCTTTCTTCGCCCTTGGTTGTCCCTTCGTTTATCCTGATTCGGAGACCAGCAGCCAAGCTCTACCATGTGAGCAAGCTTAGACAACCTGCTTTTACTGTGTGTCTGGTATCACAGTATAATGCAAAGCAGTAGTTATTACTGCAATGGCATATTGACATGGATCATGGATTACCAGTTAGTAAATGTCAGGTATAGGTACACAGATCAGACGTAGCATTAAAATCACCCGGGGCAGCTGGTGACCTGGTGGTTAGGGAGTTCCCCCTGCAATCAGAAAGTCGTGGGTTCGCCTGCTATAGCAGTTTTTACTGTAAAGGTGGGTGAAGTGTGTGTGATATGGCATCCTCAGTGGATCTATTGTGGTGGTAGGCAAATTGCAGTGGGTCCACACTGTCTGAGATAGAGGCCTAAATGTGACCTAGCACCAACCTCTCAAAGAATTTCAGTTCAATGGGAGGCAGTGCCACTGGACTATAGATCACCTTGTTCTTCCATGTTTTTGAACTAGGTGGGTACAGTTTGTACTTTTTCTAAACGTTCTAAATATGTCTGAATACAGCAGCCAGTTGTTCACTGCATGTTTTTAAAAGTCATCCAGAAATTCCACCTGAACCAGCAGCTTTGCAGATGCTGACTTGGTTAAAAGTCTTCACGTCTGGACAAGTAGGTGACCTGCAGCGCTGCAGGAGCTCACAGCAGAAGATTTGCAAAATGCATTCAGAATGCGTGAAGTTCATCCTTTAACAGAATTCTAGATTAAGCCACAGTTTCTGAGACTTTTTTGGTTGGTATACAGTCATTCATGAGGTTCTTAACGAAGTCCATGTCCACTGTGGCATGCTCACCAAGGCAGAAGATGAGTTTCTGAACATGTTTCATGTGCCAGTCGTGTAGCTGCCTCTTCGTTTAACACCGTCCACGTCAGCAGCTGCTGGCACTTCAGCTTCTGTTGGCAAACCGGTAGCGGGAGCACAGAGCTGTCTGACAGGCCAAGGTGTGGACACAGAAGAAGGCGGTGCACTTCTTGCTTGCAGTGTAGAATACTTTTTGCGTCTTTATATAATTTATATACTTTATAAAGTATTACATTACATGTACGTATTTATTTTTTATTATTTAAAGGGATGGAGAGAAAAGGAAAGGTGGTCCCTATATAAGCAGGCCTGCTTTTGCTATTATCTAATCACATTATATACATGAAATACCATACTATCAACTTTTGCATGTTCACAAACAAAGGGAACTTTATCTGGTGTGATGTCTTGTATATCTGTTATTTTTTCCCCTATTTGAAAATGTCCCTCTAATACTAAGTTAATGCATAGGAGTGTTACAAGTGAACTAAAACAAGCCTATAGCTTGTAATAATTCACCTAAGCGTCTTCCACCCTTGGTAGCAATCACCAGATAGAAGCTAATACAGCAGGAAACGTACCTCCATCTATCAAAGGACTTTTCAGAAAAGCTCCTGTTTTCTGAAATCTCAAAGAGGTCTCTTGCCATGTGTGTCACAGGTTTTGGCCGCAGGGATGTGGTGGAGTACCTCCTGGAGCACGGGGCTGATGTTCATGCCCGTGATGACGGAGGCCTCGTCTCTTTACACAACGCGTGCTCGTTTGGCCATGCTGAGGTGGTCAGCTTGCTTTTACGCCATGGTGCTGATGCCAACTCCAGAGACAACTGGAACTACACCCCTCTCCATGAGGCTGCTATCAAGGGCAAAACTGATGTCTGCATCGGTAAAATATCGCCTGTCTGAACAAATCAACATTTTACTACTTTAGGAAGGAAACAATAGAAACAAATTCTGTTCTTATTTACACAGTATTGATTGACACACCAATTTGTTTACTTAACTAATAACACACTTGTCTCAAACCATGGTGAGTTATTCATTAGTCTTTAATCTACTTGCTTATGTGGGTTTTGACACTGCATGACAGCTATTGTTTATAGAAACTGCAATAGTTAAAATGGATATGGCTGTTGCCACTGTTTTAATTGTGAAACATGCTCCTGGCCATTTTACTTAAATAAAAAGTTATTTTTTGCTTTTCCTCAGGTAAACTGCTTAAAATGTATTAATGGACATGTTTGAATGGAAAATGAATTTAAAAACCTTAAATTTAGACCCTAAATTTAGCTGTCATCACTCTTGTGTTTTACGATTTAGGTTTTCGCTTAAGACAAATGCTTTAGATGCCGGCAGCTAATCCTTAACATAAATGCACATTAAGTAATCTTTATATGTATGTATGTTGTATGGTAGACATCTGTGTGTACTTGGCTAACATTTCTCACAAGTGTGTCATCTGATGTGATGATTGTCCTGATGTGGCAGTGTTGCTGCAGCATGGGGCCGAGTCTACTATCCGCAACACGGATGGGAGGACAGCATTGGACCTGTCCGAACCTTCCACCAAGGCTGTGCTGACCGGTGAGTGACCAGCTTCTCTCTTTACAAACACCTGTTTCACATTTACTGCTGCCATTACTGTTTCTCTTTATTTAATAAGTTAAAACGTTACATGTCAAAGTAACATCCATGTGAATAACATCCATTTCTCAGCAGAACAATTCCCAGAGCATCACATTGCCTTCTTCCCAAACTGTTTCCTCTTTCCCAGCCAGGCACTTGGCCAGCCACATTATGTAAATGGAAACATGATTCATTTGACCAGACCACTTGACCAGCTTCATGGACCAGTTATAATGCTCTCATGCCTGTTGTAGATGCTTTCAGTGGTGAACAGAGGTCAGCATGGGCACTCTGACCTGTCTGCAGTTATGCAGCAAACTGTGATATACTTTCTTTCAGAATGTTTTTCAGCAATTTGTGCAACAGTAGCTCTTTTAGAGGTTCGGACTAGACAGCCTAGCACATCAGTGAGCCTTAGTTTTCATAGAACATATGTATATTTGAAGTGTGTGTATTTACATTGCGACAACTGTGTTAATACTTGTCCCCTGTTACAGCATACAGGATGGGGTATTTGAAGACCACAGGGAATTTAAAACATATTAGATGTCAATCCAAAGTTCAGCCTTTTATTACTATATTCCAGGCTTCCAGGCCTGAAGTAACATGGAAAGTCTACAATCAGCACAAGAAATCAGTCTGCTTGTTACTACCTAGAACTTTTTTCCTCTGACATGTCTTCTCTAAACCACCTCTCTCTCACACAGGGGAGTACAGAAAAGATGAACTTCTCGAGAGTGCAAGGTAATGCGTTCTCATATCAGTATGTCATTATTTCTGCACTGGGTGTGAAATAGGCTAGACTGCTAAATTTATATAGTACCTTTTATTCGCAGCACTGTTATTTTAGACATCGTAACGAATGCCATTCTTTCATGCCATTTCATTGTTTTTCAGGTGTGGAAATGAGGAAAAACTGATGAGCCTCCTTACTCCTTTCAATGTAAACTGTCATGCCAGTGATGGAAGAAAGGTACTTAATTTAAGGCTGATATCATTTAAATCCGTAAATACTTCTAAACATTTTATATTCAATATTAATATACTGGACATATTAGTTTGTTAAGTTCATATGAAAGGATTACATCAGTATCGCAATGTAAAATGTAACAATGTGGACAGTGAGTTATTAGTTATGATGCCTGATGCAACATTAAATAAGGGGAATTATTACCAGGTACAGTTTTAAACCTGAGAAAATCTATTGCAAGGTACTACAGGGCACTCTAAAGCTCAGGGGGTGGCTGTGGCTCCTTAAACAACATTTTAATTGGATGGGTCTTAAATATTGTTTCTCACATCACTTTGAGAATTTCTCAAGTGTTCCAGACCAAAGAAGAAAAATGATTACTTTAGGAAAAGCATTATAAATACGACTCCTTCCAGTTTTAATTGCATAATCAAAATCAGTGCTTTGCTAGCAAGTTTAGTAAAATGCTAAAATGAACAATTTGGAATTGAATGCTGTGGCTGGTGCCAAGCCGCCGTTCATACAGGTCAAATGACGGTACTGAAGAAGTGTCCAAAGTCATGTTTTCAGATTTGGAGCTTGTACAGACATTTACAAGTGGATAAAACAAGACCAGATATCTGGCTAAATTTGGATTGGCCCCATACATTAAAAAATAATTTCTTACTGAAATCAACACGACTTTAGTTAATTTGGGAAAAGTTTCACTTTTTGTGTGTATTTCCATTGCCGGATTGGTGGTCTTTAAATGGTCTTTAAATGGTCTTTAAAAGGTCTTAAATTTTAGCTTGTTTGTACCTGTAGACACCAACTCTTTATTTCTAACCACCTGCAACTTTTATCTAGTTTATTTCATTGTTTTAATTAAACCGTTGTATTTGGTTGTCAAATTTATGTTTGTCTTATTTAAAAATGTTAAATTCTAATTTGTTCATTTACACCTCATATTGTACGTTTACTATTTTACTGAATGTATTTTGGATATTGGATTTCTATTTAACCTGAATTGTATTCTTTTTAGCTGTTTATATTTTAATTTTTAATCACTTTATGCACGATAAATCTTTGGCCACATTGTAAACAAGGGTCGCCCTCAACGCACATTCAGGTGAAAATGAAGGATGATGGATTGTTTTTAACACCTACGTTTGTAAATATTCTGTGCTAATCAACAACCCAGTCACAGCTCTAGTCTTATGATGGTTGAATAGACATAAACTCAAACATGAGAAGTAATTGAGTTAACAGAGGCCTAACAATCAACAGATGTTTGTAAATCAATATAAACCATCTTCCTAATCCCATATGACACAATGTTGTTCCGAGGATAAGCTTGGCATAAGTCTCAAACAGATTTTATATAGATTCACAAAGCAGGTATATATTTACATTAATTAAGCAGATGTAATGGTAATGGCACACAGAGTTTTGTGAGAGTTTTGGTGCTTTACTCTCATTATTTATTTATTTTTTTTGTTTTCTTGATTGTTGGTTACTTTCAGTCGACCCCTCTGCATCTGGCTGCTGGCTACAATCGGGTGAAGACAGTTCAGCTGTTATTGGAGCATGGAGCTGACGTCCATGCTAAAGACAAAGGGTATGACAGCATGCCATTCACAGCCACAACAACAGTACTTTATTGTACTTAACAAACTTTTAGTGTGTGGTTTTGTTTTTCTTCAGTGATCTTGTGCCTCTCCATAACGCCTGCTCATATGGCCATTATGAAGTGACTGAATTGCTAGTAAAGGTATGTATTTTTGTTCTAGTGTCCAAAGTATGTTGTAAATTTCAGTAAAAATAAATTTTGTTTCAATTGGTGTTTTAAAGTTCATTAAATCTAAAGTCCAAGGTTTGTAGAACTGTTATATATGACATTATTCGCATCCCTGGAAGCAGTGTGTTACTTTATACTGTGTTCTTCTTGGATGTTAAGCATGGCGCCTGCGTGAATGCAGTGGACCTGTGGCAGTTCACTCCTCTGCATGAAGCTGCATCTAAGAACCGGGTAGAAGTGTGTTCTCTGCTGCTTAGTCATGGAGCTGACCCCACCATTCTCAACTGCCACAACAAGAGCGCCATCGACCTGGCCCCTACCACACTGCTCAAAGAGTGCCTGGCCTGTAAGAGCACATGATACAAGAGTGCATGATGCAAAGATGATATGGAATTATATATATGACTAGATGCATTTCTACAAGAAAATGCAAAGCGTGTTTGTGTGGTTGCTATAAAACCAGTGCTTGGAGACGTCCAAATATTGGTTTTATTGGCAAAAAGTTTGTTTAAAAAAATTAATTAAAAAAAATGTGACATTCTGACGCTTTACCACAGAGAGGGGGAACTTGCCAGCTCTTACCAAGCCATTTATGATTAAGGACCCACATTCACAGGCTGTAGCCACATTCACAGGCTGATTATTTTTCAATTTAACCACCACAAACAGATTACTTTTTTTATAACTGACCTGACCTTTTGTGTATTGAAGTCTGTTTGAGTCTGCTTTTGTTTTGTTTCTCTGTGCTCTCACCCATACACATTTTGAAGGTGACTAGACCGTCAGCTCTCTCTGCCCAAATGTTACAGAGCTGACTCAACCACAAAAATCAAACAGCCTCGGATATTAATGGACATTTGGTTCCGAATTTGGGTTATTTGATGCCGAATTTGGGCTATAAAAAGAATACTACTATTACTGCTAATAATAGTAATAATAAAAATAAAAGAACAGTGTGATTACTGACGCAACCACATAAATTATATTGAAAGGTCAAATTGTCAGATATTGCACTTAGTTTCATTTTTAGTGTATTTACAGCCTTTCATTCTTCATGATCAAAGATGTGAGCTGAGATCCTGAAGCTCACATTTAAATAGGTTCTCAGGCTGTGACTTTTTTTTCTTTAGGTGAGTTCCAGGGACATGCTTTGCTGCAGGCATCCCGTGAAGCAGATCTCAACCGCATTAAAAAGCATCTCTCTTTGGAAACTGTCCATTTTAAACACCCCCAGAACCACGAGACAGCACTGGTAAAATAAAATATATATAAAAAGAAATCATGTTACAGTGGGGTTCTAAAACACCACAGCTGTTCATTGCTTGATACGGTTGAAGAGGTTAATTTAATCTTACTGACGTCCTTCATCATATTTTTCACAGCACTGTGCGTCAGCATCAACATATCCCAAGAGGAAGCAGATCTGTGAGATGCTGCTGAGAAAAGGAGCCAGTGTTAATGAGAAGACCAAAGAGTGAGTCACGCTCGTTTGTGTCCCTGATCACAGGCTTGCAATGTGCTACCCCACTTGCACTCGGCTCTAATAATATATTTAGTTATTCAGACTTAGAATAGAAACAATAATAGAACTAGATAAAAGTGGTTATCTAATAGGCCGGGTTTTGAATTTCTATTTATGTATTTAGCTAAATGGCTAAATGGTCTTGCTTCCTAGAATATTCACTTGCTGTGTTACCGCTTCTCATTTTGCCGCAGCCTCCTGACACCTTTGCATCTCGCAGCTGAGAAATCCCACAACGATGTCATTGAGGTGTTACTAAAGCACGAGGCCAAAGTAAGTATAGTTAACACCCCTTAACACGCTTCACACAAAAGGGAACGGTCATAATTTTCTCATCCCTGAAATGTAACCAAGACACATTTTTGTTATGAGAAATTAATTCAGACATAGTTTGGTTATAATTTATATTACTGATATTATTAATAATTGATCTATTGTGTTTTAATTCCAGTGTATATGTCAACTTTAATTTCATACATGTAATGTCTTTTGGTATTCGTAAGCATAAGCAAAGAGTAAAAAGTGTACTCTCTCAAGTAAAACAACATCAGAGCTTGTTGGCTCCGATTCAACACCATACACACAATGAAGTATGGAGATAAGAGCAAGATGATATGCAGTGTTGTGCACAAACGCGTACAATGAACATGTTCCAATTTTTTGTGAACGCTGAACTGAACTAATCCGTTCACAAATTATGAACGTGCACATGAGTGACGTTCACTCTTTCAAGACTGAACGCAGCTCACGTTTTACCCCTCCTGTGATCCTATATCCTCACGTGTGATTGGCCAGAAGGCCGCCATGCTGCTGATCAAAACAAAGTTTAATTACTTGTTAGTAGGCACAATAAAACAGAAAATACCAAACATTTATTGGCAGATTGACATATCTGGGATAAGGATTTGAGCAAGAAAGGATTTTATCTTTTATCTAGGGCTGGGAAACGCATTGATATCGCATTGTTTACTTAACGCCAACAATTATCAAAACATCCTTATTGAAAGTCCAAAGTAATGCGAGCGATAAGCTATTTAATATCACGGCGAGTATGAGAGAGAACACGAAGACGAGCGTTCTTCTAAACAATAACATCTTTTTATTTATCTTGTCAGTCAGCTTTGAAACAGACTTTTGCACATAAAGAATACTGTGCAACACAAACCCTTAACAAATAATAAATCCCTACTTCTACTAACACAAGCCCACCCCCTCTAACCGCAAAAATTAAAGGGAGGTAAAGTCCTGCCGTGCCGCTCACTACAATATGGACAAAAGTACTGGGACGCGTCACACCCTGCGGACACCTACAGTGCTCCCGTTACTTTTTGACCATTGCACCAAATGTGAATTTAATAACACTGCATTCAAATGCAGAGACTTTCATATGGAGTTGGTCCCTCTTTGTAGCTGCCATAATGGTTTTGCCCCATGCTCTGAACTCTGAGGGTAACTTGTTTAGGCTAGTTAAAACATGAATGCCCTGCAGTGGAAAATATCTTTTTATATTTGATTTGATTACATTAATGTTTAAAGTAAGATTAACAGAAATATTTGAACTGCAGCTGTGTGACTGTGTTAAAGGGAACACTGCTGTTAAAAAGCCCCTAATTTGTTTAAAGTGTTTGCAAACCAAATGTTATTCCACTTTTGTTAATACTGTTAACATTTGTCTACTCCTATGTTGATGAGTGTTATATATAAACAGTAGGTTTAGAACAGACTTAAAGGTGCGATTAATCGCATGTTAGCTATTGCAAACGAGATTAATTGCGATTAAATATTTTAATCCACTGACAGCCCTACTTTTAACATATTGCTTTAACCTCGTATGCAACTAGACGTGAAAATCAACTACTGTCGACTGGGAGAGTCATCACTGTTGCTGTTTATGTGCAGGTGAACGCTGTGGACAGTCTGGGTCAGACGCCGCTGCACCAGGCTGCTCAGTGTGGTCACCTTCAGAGCTGTCGGCTGCTGATCAGTGCTGGCTGTGACCCCTTCATGACCTCCCTTCAGGGATTCTCCCCTGTACAGCTTGCCAATGAGAGCCTTCAGGAGATTCTACAGGGTGAGAAGTCATACATGAGTGTTTAAGTGGAATGCTGAATATGAAAGTAATGCATTCAGTCCATGTGAATACATTTAATTAATAATCTGAAGGACTATGGTGTTTATAATGTAGATTACCTCCTTTACCTAAAAAAGTGTCTCATCACTGCCACTAAGAAGCTAGCTGTCTCCATAAGGTAGATGAATGATGTTTTGATGTTGCTGTCTTGTCTCTCTCCTCTGCCAGAGGGTGGGCTGTTGGGGAATTCAGATACAGACAGACAACTGCTGGAGGCGTCTAAATCAGGAGACCTGGAGACTGTAAAGGTAACAAAGTCCTGCTGACTATTGCTTTTAGAAGTGCCTTAGGGCAGCTGGTGGCCTTGTAGTTAGGGAGTTGCCACTATGATCAGAAGGTCATGGGTTTGCATCCCAGGACTGGCAGTGGCACCACAGAGATACCCTTGAGCAAGGTACCATCCCCACACACTGCTGCCTTGTTGTTGCATCGCTGGCTGTCTGCTGCTTCACTTGGTGTATGGCTTAAATGCAGAGAACACTATCATGCTGTAAACACTGTGTGCTGTGTTCACATTTCTCAAATGGACATTGTGTTTGCTTAGGATAGTTTGGCGGAATGGTTCCTACAATTATCCATCCATGACTTTTTTTTGCAAAAGGAATAAATTGGTTTTGCTATGGTTGTTTGTCTGTGTACAGAAGCTCTGTAGTCTGCAGAATGTGAACTGCATGGATGGTGAGGGCCGGCAATCCACTCCACTCCACTTTGCTGCTGGATACAACCGTGTGGCTGTGGTGGAGTACCTTTTGCAGCACGGAGCTGATGTGCATGCCAAAGACAAAGGGTAAGATCTCTGTACAACGCTCTGTGTGCTGCTATTTTTGTCATTAGAGAACCAGAAACCATCAAGAAAAACATGTTATTAAATAATCCATATAAGGAAAATCTATAAAAGATATTCTGTAATATATGACCCATTCAGATTAAAGCAGTTTCTGTATGAAGTGACAAGGAGTCTTGTTACTCTGGACAGTTTATGGCAGAGTTTCGGAGAGATTTCTGGCCGTCAGGAAGCAAATGCGGTTCAACTTATTACATAACCATCTGAAGTAGAGTATATCTCCTCATGTCATCCATGAAGATGTGCCAAATGCTTGAGGATTTATTAGAGACATGCTTATATTTGTTGCTTTATTGCTATTCTAGAGGTCTTGTACCTTTGCACAATGCCTGCTCTTACGGGCACTATGAGGTGGCTGAGCTGTTGGTCATCCATGGTGCAGTGATAAATGTGGCAGACCTCTGGAAGTTCACACCTCTGCATGAAGCTGCTGCCAAGGGCAAATATGACATCTGCAAGCTGCTGCTTCAGGTAGCACCATTTATTCACCTCATTTCAAATGAAAGCCACCGTATCATTTTCTTAATGGACCACATGATAGACACACAGTGTGCAATTTAATATCTTCAACAAGATGTGTGTCTCTACAGCATGGTGCAGACCCCACCAAGAAGAATCGTGACGGGAACACACCACTGGACCTGGCGAAGGAGGGTGACACGGACATCCAGGATCTGTTGAGGGGTGATGCTGCACTGCTAGACGCAGCCAAGAAAGGTTGTCTGGCAAGGGTCAAGAAGCTCTGCAGGCCGGACAACGTCAACTGCAGGGACTCGCAAGGGCGCCACTCCACACCGCTTCATCTGGCCGGTTAGTGCACACCGCAGGTCGACCTCCTTCACACCTCACATATACATTCAGTCCTGTGCTCTAGGGTTGTAAAATGCATTGATCTGTTCAACATATTCAAAGTACAATTCTTGCTGTGTAAATAGCTAAATCAGGGTCAGTTTCTGTATTCAATGCATCTTAAAATAATTCAAATTTATCCAACATAACCTAATTGAACTGTGGTACAATTTGACCATCAAATTATTTTTTTAAGAATTTTAAGGCTTTTTGCTTTTCTGTGTTCTTTCACATTAGCATGCTTTCAAGGGATAAAATAAAGAGGAAAATGCACAGGAAACGTTTTGAACCACTATGAACAGGGCTTGTTTGGATCAGATAAAGTATTCAGATAAAGTAATGTCTTATGACTTATTTGTTTTTGTTTTTTCGGGTGTCAGCTGGTTATAATAACCTTGAGGTGGCAGAGTATTTGCTGCAGCATGGAGCAGAGGTGAACTCTCAGGACAAAGGAGGACTCATTCCATTACATAATGCTGCCTCTTATGGGGTGAGTCTTATTTCTATTCTCATGCTCCCCCTGGCAACCCAGGTTAAAGTTCACTAAATGATGGACCCTAGATGTTTAAAAACACTTTTTGAATGCTGGGTTCCTTGTGTTTTGCCACTCAAGTGATCTTGTGTTAACCTTTGAGTCAAGGCACCACTGTTGACCAGTGAGATGAAAAGTAAGTTGGGCCTTCTTCAACAGTAGTAGTGGAAGAATGAGTAATAATGGCAGTCACTGAACACTTTGTCACTTTGAAAGCTTGCTCAAGATGTTTTGCCTCAAGGCTGATTTTGGGCATCTCACCCCATATTTAAGTCTTTCCATTTATTGCCTAAGTCGTTCCTTCAAAGCATTTTAGCTACAAGCTTTGCTTATGAGAAATAATAAGATAATGAACCCCTTTTAGGTTTTTCTCTGCACAATTAACTAAAGCTGAGGCTCTCATGTTTTGTTAATGAGAGTCTTTTCTTCAGTTATACTTGTTTAGTTATTTTACTTGAATGTCCCAGTATTGTTACAATTGAGATTAAATATCGATGTCCAAGAACGTTACAAAAACACACACTCTTTCATAGGGTGTCCTATTGTTTTTACATGTCATTATCTGAGTATCCCTGTACTTATACTTATACTACAGAAATAGCACATCATATAAATGTATTAGTTTCTGCTCTATCAAAGCCACAGAACTGCAAACGGGAGAAATCAGATCTCTTCTGAGAAACAGTTTTCCAATTTGTTCTGCAATCAGAAATGTCTGGTATAACTTGGCCATGAATGCAGCATCTGATGAAAGCTGTAAGCAGGCAGTGCCAGGTGCCTTTAAAAGTAACAGCACACTTGGGAAAAAGTGCCTGATAATAAAAACTTTTAATGACTTTTTGATGGACAAATAAATCATGCAAACTTTTGTGAATCCCAAGCTGAGTTCTACATAATGGGCAGTAAGAGACAAGCCATGTGTTTTTTTTTTTCCAGCATGTGGACGTGGCCGCATTGCTCATCAAATTCAACGCATGCGTCAACGCCACAGATAAGTGGGCATTCACCCCACTCCATGAGGCAGCACAGAAAGGCAGGACACAGCTCTGTGCTCTGCTGCTGGCACATGGGGCTGACCCCATGCTCCGGAACCAAGAAGGGCAATCACCGCTGGACCTCGTCACGGTACCCCTGAAAAGCACCTCTTATTTTGTGATTGACATTGACATTCTTCACTAGATATGCTAATATGCTAATTTAGATATGCTAATTAACTCATTTCTGGCCTAATTAAACCTCAGCACAAAACACACTGATTAAAAGTGCAATGATGCGGCTCCCTGTTGACCTCTTGGCTCATCACACAGAATATGAGCCATTTTTGTAGATCTGATCACTACAGAAGAGACATTTGTCTTTGCATACAAACAAGGGTTATTGTTATGGTTAATTTCAGCATTTTGTGGAAAAGTACTTATTGTACCTTTAAGGGAAAAGTAGAGCAAAAAGTAAAATATAATTTTATAATTTCACCTTTGTCCAAAGAGCCAAGGCATGTTTGATTTACAGAGTTTGTAGATCTGGACATATGAGGCTAATGTAGCCAACAGCTAATGGAATGCGACTTCATATTGCTAAAAAATAAAAGTAATAGCCTGCTAGCTGATTTAGTTTGTTTAACCTGGCCACCCTTAAGAAGAGAGTCCCACAATCAAAAATCCCCCACTTCCTGGCTGACACTATGACATCTTTCATCAGTTTTTGTCAAAGATGTGTGTGCTAACCAAAGTCTTCTGCACATACAGCAATAAAAAGCCATTTATCTCAGGCAGATTAAGACAGACCAAGGGGAAGGCAAAAGTGGAGTTCTGAACAAGGTGGCCAGAAACTCATTACGAGATGAGCAGAGTGGATAAAAGAAGCTGCACTGAAAAGCTGAAACCCTACATTAGTGTGGAACACATCAGAAAATACAGATCACCCCCCATGCGTAGGCTACCAAAGACCTGGACGACTTCTACTGCAGCTCGGAGTGGGACAGATTCGCATTCCTCACCCATTCCAATGACAACAGTCCCCATCACACCTCTTACAACCTACCTCCAGTTTTCAGGCAGCAGGAAAAGAACCAGGTTCAGACAGGGACTCTTCCTGTCTGTGCCACCTCTCGGGTTCCAGTATTCACGCAGATCTTTAGCAACTCTAATGAGAGCTTATAGAATTATAATCCTTATGCAGAGAAGGATTTCATGCTGTTCCCACTGTATGCATGATTTTGCAATTTTAAGTGGATCCCTTTCTGCTTTTGTTATTTTGTTAATTTATTCCAGGCAGATGATGTTCGTGCCTTACTAAGTGCAGCCATGCCAGCGACTGCGTTACCAGCCTGCTACAAACCACAGGTCATTAGAGTGTCAGTCACTGGTGATGGGGTGTCCTCTAGTGCCACACCCCATCCATCTGGCTCTGACCTAGAGTCTCAGAATGGGGCCTTCCCTGAGCTGCTGGGGCCCTCTGAAGAGGAAGGAGCCAGTGGAGTGGAAAAGCCCATGGAAGGTAAGTCTGGGAGGCTTGTTTTGGTGTCATGCTGATAGTTTAAAAAATGTTTTGAAGAATTCTTTTATTTTAATTAAAGAATTATTAACTATGTATGTAATTTTACCCTAAGACTAGTATTTCACTTTAATAAGAAATACAACACAAAAATAAAGTTAACAATGCATAAGAAGAATAGCAATGTAATATATTTTTGAAAAACAGATGTATTTTGAGAACTGAAAACTGATTACAGGGGATCCTCGAGTTACACCCCAGATCCGTGCCTTTGACACTGATGTAACCTGAATGTTGGTGTTGGTTGAAACACAGTTGAAACACAGGTGTAAAACCATGAACACAACTGATCCACAGGAAAATTCCCTCACTCATACGTCGAGTTGCTGCATATTCTTCGTCGTATGTTGAGACAGTTGAAACTCGAGGACCCTCTAGGGTTACAGTACACTAAATTTAATTCGGTGCAATACGATTGGGTTCTGATCTGAATATTTGTGACAGCCTCTGGAAACCCATGCCCTAATAAATTTTGACATGTCAAACTTTTTCTTAATAAAATAACCTCATTTACATTAAAATTTTAAGCCTGAAATTGCATTTTGACATTTTACAATAAACTGAACTATGCTTGCTTTTGTGATCAATTACTGTGCAAGGGAGTACATCCTGAATACTACATTTTGTTTGTTTCATTTTTGGCTTAGAATGACTTATTATTTGCCACTTTTTAGCCTGAAGCAGCAAAATGTTTAAATGGACAGACATTCCCACTGTGAGTATATTTCTTTTGTCTTCTCAGAAATGGCTGTGGACTTGAGTATTGGCCAGTTCCTTCATAAACTTGGTCTGGAGCATCTTCTGGAGATCTTTAAAAGAGAACAGGTCTCAATATTTTGCCATTGTTCACTTAATGCAAAAAGCTACTTTGTTTCAAATCTGCAACCAGAGCAGTAGACATTATAGTTGGTTAAAGGCACAAATCCAGAATACCTTTTATTGTGTGGGTAGCAAAATGATCATGGTACATATTGAATTGTTCATAATGATGATGCTTGTTTTATTGTCCTGCAGCTTTTTGGGGAAACTGAGCTTAGTTTATCACATATTCAGGATACATCCAAATGTTTAGAAGTGTGTTTTTTAAACATATGTTTTTCATCCTCTCTGCCTGGTGGTCCTGTACAAATTTGGGACTCTGTTAGATAACCCTGGATGTCCTGGTGGAAATGGGCCACAAAGAGCTGAAGGAGATTGGGGTCAGTGCTTATGGCCACAGGCACAAGATCATCAAAGGTGTGGAGAGGCTTATCAGTGGGCCCCAGAGTAAGTGCTGATTTTGCTTCAGCGTTTAAATTATTCTTAATGTGGTTCAAGGGATGCTTTAATTAGTGTCCATGCATTTTTAATCACTGGATTGTACCTATTAGGCAAACGTTCAAGTTATCATAAAGTCTTGGCTTTGGGAAGTGAAAGTCTTATTAAGATATACGCTTCGCTAATTGATTTCTGTATCTCTTCGGTATGTTTCAGATTTGAACCCCTACTTGACTTTGAACACAGCAAACAGTGGAACTATATTGATTGATCTGGCCTCTGATGACAAGGAATTTCAGTCTGTTGAAGAGGAGGTACACTTTCTCCTTCCTTTTAAAGCTTCTATTAAATGTCACTTTTTATCAAGGTATTTTTTATTGGAGTTTATATTATACATTCCAAACTTACAAAGAAGGAATTCCCTTGCCCACAAAAAAACAGGTAAGATTTAGACAGACACATGTAGTATACAGACACAAGGAGGTGCACTTCTTATTAATCAGAATCAGAAAACTTAGTTGGTCCTGGAGGAGATTGCTTATGTAATGACTGCCACAACACACAGAGACAGTAACAATATATTAGAAAGTCTAAATAAAATGTAAATAAAAATCTGTAGAAAAGAAAAAAGGTCAATAGAAATACCCTATGCTGCAGAAATGCTTGCTATAAATACTATATAAAAGTAACAGAGTTGAGTGAAATACTACCGACACAAATGGTAGTTTGGAGTAAGTTATTGCACTTTATTAGAAAATCAGTAGTAATATTAATTAATGGAAAAGTAATATAAATAATATAATTAATTAATTCCATCTTCCATGACCTCAACAAAATTTAAGAAGGGTTGCCATCTTGTAGTGAAGCTCTTAGATGTCCAGTTAATAGCACAGCGATTTTTTTAACATTGTATATAATACATAACATCTTTAATCCAGCAACCATATGTTGGTGGTAAAGAGTCTTTCCATTTACTGCGTATAAACCTTCTGCCCAGACGTGAGCAGAATGCTACCATGACCGCAGATTTCGGAGAAGGTCTCAAAGATCAAATCATATAAACTTGATCATTTGAGTATGTCCTAAACATATGAAGTGAAAGATATCTAAGAAAGATTAAGATTGATGAGGAGTACCTATGAAGTGTCACTTGATTGTATCTTGTCAGTATAGGTCACGCCTGGGTCTGATATTAATGTCTTGGATTTGTATTATATTTGAATAGATGCAAAGTACTATAAGAGAACACAGGGATGGAGGCCACGCTGGAGGAGTTTTCAACAGGTACAATATTGTGAAGGTAAAACTGGATTTCTAAACTTGCGTAAATATAATATTTGGTCATGTACACATTTTTTTTTACCAATATTTGCAGAAACAAAGATAAATAGTTTTATAAATGAAAAGAAATAAAGTTGGAGATGTGTGTAATGAAACTACTTGTATAGCTGAGCATGCTGTATTAATTCAGCCATGCCAGGAATCCGTCTAAATGTGTGCATTATGTGTTCCATCTGAACGATTTCCTTTATACTTATTGAAAGTCAAAACTAAAATCATTTTGCTGTTCTCCATATAGATCCAGAAGGTATGCAATAAGAAGTTGTGGGAGAGATACACGCATCGCAGGAAAGAAGTATCAGAGGAGAACCACAACCACTCCAATGAACGCATGCTGTTTCACGGTGAGGATTTACGCAGTTTGTTAAATGATCTTTTTTGACAGATTTTTGCTTTTACATGAAATGTTTGATGTCTTAGTTGATGGAAGAAGATGTAGCTAACAGCTAGTGAAAGCACAAGCACCAGTTTAGCAGCGTTCAAACTACATGCCTGAATCATCACACATTTGCCTCCAGTGGCATCAAAAAAGAATCAAAACTGATAGTTGTGCACTGTATTTTTTTAAAGCTAATTTTTGTACACAATTTCAATCTTTTTTTTGTTTATTTGCTAAGTTTATAATCTAAATTATGCCACACTGTTGCATTTTATGTAAGTTTTTCTGCTGTGTTCATTTTTAACAAGTAAATAATTGTGCATTGTGTGTATTTTCAGTAGAAGTTGCTTATTTTTATTTGGAAAACCAGTAACCTGAACTGGGAAGCCCAAGCTTGCATATGGCTTTAGCTGTGCTATTTACTCAAGAATGTGAGTTTGTGTAATATGAACGTGGTCCTGCAGGTTCTCCGTTCGTAAACGCCATCATCCACAAAGGCTTCGATGAGAGGCACGCCTACATTGGAGGAATGTTTGGAGCTGGGATCTACTTTGCTGAGAATTCCTCCAAGAGTAACCAGTATGTGTATGGAATAGGAGGAGGCACTGGATGCCCTCTTCACAAGGACAGGTCTTGCTACATGTGTCAGAGGTCAGATATTTCTCTGTGTTTTTCTACATGAGCCAAATCAGAAAACTGAACCTGGAATCTTTCATCCAGCAACATTTCTCTGCAAAACATAACTAATATAGTCTACAGTCAGAATAGAACCACTTTCCCCTATGATTTAGATTTTTGGCAAATGTTACTTTTATAAGTGCATTTTTTCTTAAAAACAATAAACAAATCTGTTCCTAAAGTTAAAACAGAATAATAAAAATATACATTGTATATTTGTGCATTTTTCCCCTCACATTTTAAATGGTAGGGTTTTTAAACTTGATTGTTCAATGCTGTGCAAGTTGATTTTAGTGTGTTAGAGGTGGTGTATAAATCTTCTAGCTCTTGATGGAGGCGGTCGCATTTTTTGAATGAATGCGCCGCACACGTCGGCTGCATCTCTTGTATTTTCACTGCATGTGCGGCCGGAAAAGTGACGGATGGGAGTGGCGTGTCATGTGCTGGCTGTGCTAAATGTGTATGTGACAAATAAAGCCTTGATTGATTGATAAAGAGTGTTCCAACTGCTTTTAGACACCTGCTGTTCTGCCGTGTGACTCTGGGGAAGTCCTTCCTTCAGTTCAGTGCCATGAAGATGGCCCATTCGCCACCAGGCCACCACTCAGTCTCTGGCAGGCCCAGTGTTAATGGCCTGGCTCTGGCTGAGTACGTCATCTACAGAGGAGAGCAGGTACAAGATTCTTCTTCCTTTGATCTGCTAACTGTAACAATAACTGTCAAAATTCAGCTTCTGTTATGAATTAGTGAGCACACTGCATAAATGGAAATGGTCCTTCAAGGGAGTTACTAGTAATCTAGTAATATTAATTACATTACAAAAGCAATTCCCTAGACTTATTCCTTGGAAACAGAATTTTTTTAGTGTTGATGGTTCGCAGCTCATGGATAATATTTTTCAAGAAAATTGCTCATCCAGGGATATATATTTTTTTCTTATTTTGACTATGGCCTGTAGAATAGACTGAATATACTCTGCAATCGTATTCATTACCAAAATAGCAAAAAAAAAACGTTTCAGTAAGTAACATTTGTTTTGTTTTCATTCTAACTTTGACATTATGCTGTTTGTTCTAGGCGTATCCTGAATATTTAATTACGTATCAGATCATCAAACCAGACGGGACTTCGGAGTAACACTGCAAATCTTCAGTTTCTGCGTAGAAAGAAGCTATTCTGCCTACTGCATGCACATACTCATCCATATGCCATTTAAATGTTTTTTTTCTACTAGAGCCTGTATTTAGCATTTATTACTTTACAGTGTTCAAAGATTACTCCATCTGTGTGTTTATAAATCTGTCTGTTGTAGCTGTAGGCTTCATTCTGCAGGTTGTTTACTCTGTAAGTCCATCAACTTTCAGGCTTCAGTTTAGAACGCATTACAAAGGTGTCTTATTTATTTTATGAAAACAACTGTGTACATAATTTTGTACTAGCATGATAATTTATTGATCTTTGTATTATAAGAGTTCTATGCTTGGATGATGACTTTACTTAATTATGTCTTATGTATACCATTTCCTTCCAGTTTTGCAGCTGTGATACAGAGGTACTTTTGAGGAAAAGTCAGAAAATACACTGAATTTTGAAAATATACAAAATGTTACATTATGGCGGCAAGCCAAATCTGCAGTATAAATTTTATACCAAGGATGACACTGTCTATGGGGAATTGTTCAATTGGATGACACTTTTAATTCTAAAAATAGATCTTAGCAAAGGCATCACCAAAAATGTCCAACTGTGCCAAGAACAGTGGACGTCTGTTTAAGAGTAGCTAGTTATTGCAAAAATATATTGGGCCTTGCCACGTTTATGCTGTGATTGCATAATGTCTTTGGTGCACTTGTTTGTCATGCATGATAATTCCTCGTAATGTCATGTTTGAGACCTGTTTTTGCTTTGTGCCACTTCAGTGGTTCACTGGAAAAGAGGAGCAAAAGTAAAAAACATTCTTTGGGAAACCTGCAATATCAGCCTGGTTTTCTTAAAATCTGTCCTTGACGTCTGCCATTGAAACAAGACAATCCATGTTAATCACTTGACTGTCAGTAGTTTTATGTTAAGGGTGAAAGAGAGTTCAATAACTTGGATACACTTGAAACAAATGAAAACTATGTTAGCCTAGATAACATACAATCCCGAACAAGTTGGTGGTTAACAGTAAAAATGAATGAACAAGTCATTTAAAAAGCAAACTGGTCTCTCACAGCAAAGCACAAACTAGAAAAAAACCTAACTAGAAACATTTTAAAGAGAGTGAAGTAGGGGAGTATAGTTGCAGTAACATAAAGCGTTACAAAAGCGTTAAGTGGTGCAAGAAAAACGTGATTGGTCACAAATTTCATGTTTTAGCATATACCAGACTTAACAAACATCTTAAAGACCCAGCATTTAGTCCTATTTAGCTGTTGAAATAAACCATTCTGCACTACATCAAAATGGTCACCAACCATAAAATAGACAGCTAACGGTCATCTTATTATCAGAAACCAGTAGTTTGGACACAGTACAAGACACTGCATTGTTCACACTATGCAACTTGCTGTTGAATATCTTCAAGTCAACGTGGTTTACACTCAACATGACTGACATGAGAACATTTACGGCATTTATCAGACGCTTTTATCCAAAGCGACTTCCATGCCCTACCTACAGGGGGCAGTCTCCCCCTAAAGTAACTTGGGGTTAAGGGTCTTGCTTTGGAACCCAGTGGTGGTGTGCTGAGGGTAGGATTGGAACCCATGACCTCTTGGTCCAGAGGCAAGTATTCTACCCACTACGTCACTACCACCCTTCCAAAAATCATAGTCAGTTCGTACACATACGCACTATATAACTGAATGCAGTATTATTAAAGGCACTGTAACCGTCCCAATACTTTTGTCCATGTAGTGTAAATGATAAGTGGAGCTGATAACGCGGACAATGAATATGGATAGAAGGTTGCTGTAACTCGTTGAGTTTTAAATGTTCTCCTGTTTAAATGTTCAGTACATTTATTCACTATTGTACTTCGCCTTTCGTTATTTTTACCTTCATTTTATTAAACAGTCATATTTAATAGAGGTCCAGATCTAGCTGCAGTTCAGGAGGATCTCCAGCGTGTCGCACCCGCGTGCAATTTCTCCGTTGCGAGGCCGGTAGACGTCACTGGCATTTGTAAGATGGCCGCGGGTGAGAGGCAGAGTGGAAGGAGCTGCTCAGGCACCGGGTTTTAAACCTCCAATTCGAGTTTATTCCACTTGACATGGCGGTGAAGGCTGTTCGGTATCCCCCAAACACTTTGACCGTGGAATCCATTAGATTTGTTTAGAAAAATCAGGTATAGATGAGGATTTAACACGGTCTGGGGATTTTGTTGTGGAAGCAAATTCGGAAAGACCCGAGAGCACTGGAGGATGGAGCTGTAGAGGCTGGCACTGTCCACAGTACTGGCTTAAAGAGTCACCTGTTCGTATGCTGTGAAAAAGTCTGGGAGACTGGGAACTCATTAGCACTGCTCGCATCGGGGAGCCACTGGGTATGTTGTTTTGTAACTGCCTTTTACAGCAAAGATGCCCCTGCTTTACTCCTGCTTTAACACGTCAGTCTCAGTTAACAGGAGGCCTGTCAGTTAGCTTATTAATTGGATCTGTAAACACCATAAGAAAGAAGGAATGCATTGACATCTCAGTGTTGTCTTGTTGGGCCTATTGAAAAATTACTGATTTCTTTACAGGTCACTTACCCGGTCTTGCCGTTGACTTGGACTGTTACAGTCAGGTTACTCTCAATGGACCACCTGAATCACCAGGAGCGCTGATGGTGGAGTCCGCAGCTGTAGGCAGGGGTGCTGAGGAAGGAATACCACCCTGTGCTACAGATGGTCCAGGTAAACGAGAGGAAATGGATGGACTGGACCCTCAGGCTGCAGTCCCACATGGCGAGAAAGATCAAGACTGCCAGATGAGGGAGGGGAGCAGTCAAGGCCTGGCTTTCAGAACAGAGGTGCAACGTATTGATGCTTTTTCAGGGTCGGGAGATAAACTGCAGCATCATCGGGACTGTCTAGCTCCAACAGGAGCAAAGCTTCCAAACGGTAATGTGGAGGATGTTTCTCATGCAGCATCCAGATGTGATTGCTGTGATCTGTCTAACCCTAATAAATATTGCTCTTTGGGCGGAGACAGCAGAGTATTCACTAATGGTGAATTATTGTCAGATGGTGCTTCGGTGAACATTGAAAAATCACCATCACCGTCAACTAGTCTTGACTTGTGTGCCTCAAAACCTCAATCATGCTACGCAAGCCAAGGTATGGTAGCAGATACACACCAAGGCAGGGATGAGTCTAGTAATGCTGTTTCAGGCTGCGCCAGTAGGACACTATCCAGCGCAGTTCAAAGGGAAGAAGATGGTGGAGGTCAAGAATCAGGAATGTTCTCTGAAAGTGGCTTTTCTGAAGCAGACTTTGAATCCAGGCTGCACTCTCTGCGGACTTTCTCCCAGAGTGATTTTCTCAGTGAACCTGTGCCATTGGGTCATCAGAGTGGGGAGTCATGTCCGGGACCAGATGGACAACCACATGACAACTTGACGTTCATGGACGTGAGCCTGAATAGTAGAAACACATATGAAATCAGCCGGCGCCAAAGCGCACCAGACAACATCCCCGGAGGCCTGAGTGTGGCCTCTTCAGATCCAGCTCTGAGGCAGAAGAACAAAAGCATCTCTGAGATCTTCAGCAGGTAGGAGTGAACTTGACTTGTCACTGAAAGTTCATGTTGTTGGCCGGAAGTGCCCAGTTTAGAGTCATGAACAGTTTGGTGATTTCCTTATGCAGTAGAGGTTTTGCAGATGCATTTGAGCTGGCAAATTTCCACCTTCAGGCCTGGAATTGAATGCATAGACTATTATGAGGTTAATTCAGCCTGCGTTTGAGCTGCATGGTGTATGCAAAGTGCAAGTATTGTGATTATCATACCAAATACTGCAGTTGCAACACACATCACTATCTTGAAGATGCTTACAGCACACACAGGATAAATGCTAGAATCTGTAAGAGGACTCATTTTTTTTACTGAATAACATACACAGACCAATATTATAACATTTCTGTTAACGAATTGTATATTGTGCAGCTTTACAACAGTCTTTTGAAGGTTTCAATTCATCAGAAGACTGACCACACACGCTAGAGCTCTTGTAGTCATGCACATTCCTCAAACTCTGCTCACAGCACTTAATTCTTTAGGCCCCATGAGTGCAAGCTAAGAAAGCTTCAAGCATATGCTTGTCAGCTGCTCAATTCCTGTGTGCACAACTGTGATAATTCTGTTACGTTATATAAAATGCACATCATGTTTCCCTAGCTATAGAAATATACACAGTACAATCAACTCACTGACCATTTGCTTAGTAGTTCTACTTTTCTGGAAAGGATGCTATACTCTCTCTCCTTTAAATGAGAAATTCTAGGGAGGCACATTAAATTGAACTGCAAGCTTCTTAGGTATGTAATGTTAATATATAATACAATATTGACTGTGCTGAAGAAAACGAGTTGATAAGTATTTGTTGCAATTAAGCATTTAATGTCCACCACTTCATGTCTCCAGCAGATTTTTTCAGAAAGCCCTCAAAAAACGTAGTTCTCAAAAGGTCTCAAGTGTCGACCAGACCAATTACAGCACAAAGGCAGAGGTTCTCTTCTCATTAAACATTTCTCATGTGGCTTCTTCAGAACTATCTGAAGTCTTACAGCCATTTACTTTTACATTTACATTTATGGCATTTAGCTGCATCAACTTTTGTTTAGTTGAGTTTTTTACTTTTATTTTTATTTAGACTTTTTCTGTTATCCTTGTTTGTTTGAGCTCATCTGTGTTTAGTAGTTATATTATTTTTTGTGTGTTTGAGCATATCAGTGCCAGTTCCTGTACATGTCAGTCACATACAAATGTCTTTAATTGGGGAGGGCAACACACAACAGTTCCTGTATATGCTTTGCTGTCCTGGGTGAACGGTGCTGTGTACCATGTGAGACATCACCTTGATCAAATGAATGTTAAATACAGTTGCGTCTATAAAGATGTGGATCATGATGCATTTTTAAAAAAAAATTACAGTTATATTTTACAGTCTGTTCATTTTCAGAGGCTTACAATTAAACTGACAAAGTAATATAATATAAAAGATATGTACTGTTTTTACACTTGAATGAACATCCTTTGCAGTCAATGATTACCTGAAGTAAGGAACCCATGGACGTCATTAAATGCTGGGTTTCCTCCTTTTAGATGCTTTAACAAGCCTTTAGAGTTGCTACTTGTTTTTGGTCTTTCAGCCTTCAGTTTGTCTACAGTAACAGAAAAGCACAATCTATTGTGTCGAGATCAGGTGACTGACTTGGCCATTGAAGAATATCCCATTTCATTACCATGAGAAACTCTTAGGTTGCTTTTGCAATATGTTTTGGGTCTTTATCCATAGCACCTTCCACTCAGTTTTGTAGCATTTGGATGAATCTGAGCCGAGAGTATAACCCTATACATTTCAGAATGAATCCTGGTACATCTGAAGGTCACACCATCAATAAACACTAGTGACCCAGTTCGATTGGCAGCCGTAACGCTCCCTCCACCATGTTTGACTGATGATGTGGTATGTTTCGGATCATAAGTTAACCCCATAATCCTGGCAATCTTGGTTAATTAATTTAATCTAAGTTAATAGTGTTTCATCTGTCTTTATTCCAGAACTGGGCAGCTTTTTAAAGATGTTTTATGTCAAAGTCTAATCTGGCCTGTTACCCTGAGTTGTTGTTTATATCAAGAGGTATACCATCAGTATTTCGTGAAGGCTTATTGACAATCCATATTGCCCAGCCCTAACTCCCCTTTTTATGCGATAGCATCAACTCTAGGAAGGTGAAACCAGCATGTGCTTTCTCTAAGCCACTGTGTCTGTTTGAACTGCTGCTTATTCAACACCACTGGACGGCATAATGTGCTTTTAAGGAGAATGCTGACATTCAATTCCCTTACATTGCACTGAAACACTTTTTCTGTTTAGCACTGCGAATTTTCACTGTGGGGATGTGAATCATTCAAACATGCTTTGTTAGCAGAATGTTTCATTAAACTGTTATTAGCAAGTGTGGTGCTGTGTCAGTGCCCTATCAGTGCCTGGTCCCTGCTGCCTGCTCAGTGTGTTCATTAGAGCTGGCATGGATCAGGCACAGGCAGCTGGCAGTCTAGCTAGCCACTGTAGCCTTCAAGCTAGCTAGTGATCTAGCTTAAGTTAACAAGTCAACTTTGAAGAAATGGTGTAACATTACCTGGTGTAAGGTCTCCACCAATTTAACCGTCTCTTTTTTAATATTCCTTGGTGTAAAGGAAAAACATAAAATATTGGTTAGTAGAGCACTCTTTGCTAGCAAGCCAGTCAGATGATGCTAGCAGTTAGATAGTCAGCTAGCTTAAAAATTAGTGTTTTAATCATTATCTACATGGGTTTTGTTGTCTCAACTAAGTGACTTACTAAGAAGAATAGATGTGACTTACTAAGAAGAATAAAATTTATGACCTTAGCAAGCAGTTATTGCAGCAAATGGTGATTCTGCTGACACCTTCTTAATTGTAACAAAAATCAGGCCATACCGGTCTCAGTATGCCATTCAATTCCTTGCAGAAGCCATTGTTATCTCTCGTCTCAATTACCTCAAACCTTGTGCAATCAGACCCTTACAACGGGTTCAGAATACAG
>JBBPCW010294051.1:0-19066 GCA_037974425.1 Phenacogrammus interruptus
TCAATAGTGACTCAAGTGAATCAAGTGACTCGCAGATCCGGATCAGTTTACTGAGTGACTCAGAAGGAGTCGGATCCCAAAAAGGATCCGTATATCACAGCTCTAATGCACGTTACTTTTTAAAATACTTTTTATACTTAATTAGTCACTTCATTTGTACTGTTTTTAACTTGCAGTATCTGATAATGAGCTGAAGGAACTTGTTTGGCGCGTTGAACTTAAGTACAGCCTGCTTGTGATTTGACTGTATGGCAAATTAATTTAATTAATGAAAGAATTAAGAGATTTCTTACATAAGACAGGGAATCCAAATTTTAAATATCTGTTTACTGTTTATAGTCTTTCCTTTTGGGAGGTAATTAAATGCTCAGATGAATGTTCTAAATTACAGCCTGCACATCCTAGATCTGTGTTTTTGGTGGTTGGACCTTGTAAAAAGCATGTCAACATCTTGTTTTTGAAAACTGGACACTTGCAAAAACAAAAAAAAAATCCATCGACTCGAGCTACTATGGAATTCATTGCAAATAACTTATGATTCCTTAAATTCTCATGGTCAGTGAGTCAAAACGAGGGAAGGAGAACATATATAGCTGCGGTGTTCTCCTTCTGTTTGTGCAAAGCATCACGTGAGTTACGGGTTTGGGACTGTGCCCTCTGTGTTTGACATGTGCATGCATACTGCTTTCAATTGCTTTCATATGTGTGCCTGCTTCTCATTGATAGTCTACAGATGACCATGCCAGTCTGAGACCCCCTCCCCTTTGTTTCCCTGTCTTTATAACTCAAAATGCCCTCTGTGTGAGCAGTGGCCATAAATAGCAAAGGAAGTCTAAGTGCCTCTCATTCTCAGCCTCCAGCTCTCCAGCTTTCACCATGCAGTCTCTGGCCGGCACACTTGTGCTGTCCTTCTGCTTTTGGGCATCCCTTGTTCAGAGCCAGGAGAACACGTGGGAAGACCCTATTCGGTTTGCCACCAAAGCCAAGGATCAGTGCTCTATGATGATAACGGAATATGGTGACCTGGCCAATCTACGCATCTACTGCCATTCCCAGGACAGGTCCTACTGGTGCGACTACCAGGGCAGGCCACGGGTTTGCCGAAATTACAACAACAACCCACGTCACTTCTTCACGCAGATCATGTGGGGCCTCCGCAAGCTGAGGAACGCCTGCCAGGGTGAGAGCGTTCTTAAGGCCTTCATGTGCAAGAAAGCATCTGACGAGGCCCAAATGGTCTTCGCCGGTTCTTCCTCCGCATACGATGTACCCAGGGATGAGCATGTGCAGCCAGCCTGGACGAGTCCAGACATTGAAGGCAAGCCAAGAAACGGCAGGCCTGACTCTCCAAAATCAGACCAAAGTAGACCAAATGGATCCAGGCAAAGGGCCAAACCAAGGACCAAACCGACAAGACCAATGAAAGTGGTGAAATCAAGGACCCCTCCACCACCAACAGCAGCACCGACCACTCCAGGACCCACAGGCAGTGCTAAGAGGCTGGCGCGGCAGCACTGCTGGCCTTCCATACAGAGTGCCTGTGCTTTTGTCATTGGTTGGTTTACATACTGAGGAAAGGTATGCCTTGACGTGATTCATTCTGTCCTACAATATAAATTCCTCTAAAAAATGTCTTTGACCCTAAATAGGGTTTTTTGAACATTCATCAAACACTTCATATGAGGTATTACAGAACTCTCAGTGTAATTATATAGGAAAGTGAGTGTAATTTGAACTGTTTTTTCCCAAAGACACGACTCAGATGCAAAACGAGTAACATCACTTGAACCACTGGCATAAACACTGTAACTGAACATAATATTGTCTTGTTTCTCTGTTTAATTTTCTGTAGTTCAATCATGCTGGAGAAAAGAGACTTGAAAAGGTATCCTGCTGTGGTTGTGAGGTGTCTGAGGATATCTGAATGGAAGAGATTCAAGAGAAAGCCTCCTCTACTGTATATTGTCATATACAGTTGTCAGCTGTACTGGATTTATAGCATTGATTTCCCATCTGACAAGGTCTAATCCTGGGCCAGTGTGTGAGAACTCAATGAAAAATTTACCCTTAAACCCTATTTAACAGTAGTCGGACTCTCATGTATCCTGTTTTTTCCACTAAGCTCCACATATGTTGAACAGTATAAGGGGACCGGTAGAGATACATTGAAATCGTCTGAGTTTATGTATGTCTTACTGGTCTAAAGGCTCCTGGACAGATAACAATCTGTGATTTTCTGTGTATTTTAACTATGTCATCAATCTGAATAATGTGTAGTTGCCAGTCTATGGATGTGCAAATGTATAATGAATAAATATTTCTAATACATTTACCTCTGCTAAGTCTTAGTCTCTGTCTAGGAGGTGAAGAGGAGGTGAAGTACACAGCAGAGGGTGCTGGTGGGTTTAAAAAGAAGGTGAGAGAGAGGAGAAAAAAGTATAACAGCTACAGATGAAGAAATGCTCCTACTGTACTGGGACAAACATTAAAAAACTGAATCGAATTGGTGTGCTTAATCTATTGAAGTCAAATTTTGAGTAGCACTACATCTGCAAAAGCAGAGAGTTCAAATATAGTCTTTCCTGTAGTTGAGTTTGTAAACGAGACTCCTGTTTTCTGTTTCTCAGTTTCCCTGCGATTATGAGTCATTTGCTTCGTCCAGATATTTATTTTCTTTTTTGTAAACATTATATATGATCTTGTATGTATTCTCAACATATTTATGTACACCATTAATAAAAACCTATTTTTCTGAGGTAACCGCATGGTTTTCCCTTTTGTTTCTTTTTGTTTCTGAATGTAAAAATGTATTTGAACACGTGAGAACAAATCACTGTTGTCATTAGAATATGGAGCTTTTTGATGAACTGATATAAAGTCTTAAACCATAATAAATATGCATCCATGTTCTGAAAGTGTACCGTTGGTACTGTTGTGCTTTCAGCTATAAAGCCTAAAGCCCTGGTTCCACCTCTTCAAAGCTTGCATAAACACTTTACACACTGCATGTTGTCCCTGTAGAGCAGGGGTCTTAGACTCCGGTCCTGGAGGTTCGGTGTCCAGCACAGTTTGATGGTTCCCCTCCTCAAACACAATGACTAAACCTGACAATTAACTGGAAAGGTGAACCAGGTGTTTCAGAGCAGGGAAATCACCAAACGTGCTCGACCACAGCCCCCGGGACTGGAGGTTGAGACCTCTGCCCTAGAGCAATCACACTTTATGAGCTCTCCATTGCTTCTCTGGGTGGCTGTTTAGTGGCTGTTGAGTTCTTTCTCCTGTAAATGCTGTGGGATATGCCAATGAACGTAAACTTCCAATAAAGGTAACAAAATTACTTCAACTAATTCAGAATGCAGGTTAGTCCTCAATGTTCCAAAGTTCACACACACCACACCTTTACCGAGGAACCTTCACTGGGTCCCTGTGGTCGCCCGCATTAAGTTCAAGTCCTTAACACTTGCTTTCAAGGCCAAGAATGGACTTGCACGTCCATACATATCAGCATTGATCAAGCAGCGTGTCACTTCTTGTCCTCTCAGGGCTTCAAGCATGATTCGCCTTGAACCTCCGCTGCTCAAAAGAAGAGGAAGACATGCAGCAAGACTCTTCTCAGTCTTGGCCCCTCAGTGATGGAATGGACTCCTTCTTCCGATCAGATCTGCGGAGTCTCTCACTGTCATCAAGCGTTGCCTGAAGACCCACCTCTTCAAGGAGCACCTTGGTGACTAAATATGCCCCCCCCCCCAACTTTTATCTCCATGCCTCAGCAGTTGTTTAGGTGTAACTTAGCCTGCAGTAACTTGAGCACTGATGTACGTCACTCTGGATCGTCAGTTAAATGTTGTACAAAAAGAACAAGTGAAAAATAAGATAAGTACACTTTTTCGCTCACCTCAGGTGTGTATGATCAGTCAAGCAATATTATGTTTAAAAACTGTGTTTTGCTGGACTACTCCTTTAATACAAGAGGCTGTCTTGGTAGTGGTGGTGCACTAAAGAGCTGTGCTCCATGTTTGCTATAATGACACTTGTGATCTTGAGAAAACAAATAAAAATTTAACTACTACTAATAACTCACTTTCACAGCAAATAAAAGATGCCCTTTAGGGCCTGTGAACCAGAGTGCCTTCAAATTGTTGATAATTTACATCACTGCAGACAAGCCAATTCAAGTTTATTGCCTGTGAAATCAACATTCCTGTAAGAGATTATCCAACATTTTGATCTGTGGGGGTGGGTGGGTGAGTGTGTAAGTCTGGCCAATGTATTTAGCACTTTGTAGGGACCAAATATTCCCAATATGATAAAGAAAACATGATAGTTTGTGAAGCCTCTGACATTACAGATTCATATTCTACATGGAACTGATTTTGATGTTAAGGTTAGGGTTTTGTTAGCAACAGGAATCCATAAGTAAGCTGAAGTACCCTACAAAGACAAACCTGTGCATGAGTGTACATGTGGGGTGTGTGTGTGTGAATGAGTATGTGTGTGTGTGCGTCATAAAGCTCAAATAAAGGTGTGTGCCCTGAAGGACGCCTATAAAGACCACGCACGAGGACCTCAGGTGTCAGTCTACATTCCAGCTTCAGGCTGTAAGCTGGGCATGCCAACTTAGAGCTGCTTAACCAGGTCACACTGTGGTCGGACTTGAACTACAAAAGGACTACGGCACCAATCTGATGAGAAGCTCACCGTCCGTTCACAAGTTGTCCACTGTTTTCTCCAGGATTTCTGGAACCATCCATTCCTAAGGAATGCTGTGCTTGAAGGTCACATTCGTGGTGCTTATCTTGGCCTGTGTGGCTCAGCAGTCTCTGCAGGCTGAAGCCAGAAAAGGACAGCAGGAAAGGAAGGGACGAGGACGCGTGAAGCAGGACGTTTCCTCTCCAAAGCCGACCTTACCCAGCCGCCGTGGACATGAGAAGAGGCCCAAGGGCTCTGGAGGGCATCCAGCATTAAAAGGACAGTTTTCTACTAAAGACAAGATGCAGTGCAGCTGGGTGGCTGCGGGGGACCAAGCCCTTATCCTCCGAATCAGCTGCAGCAAGGGGAACGAGAGCTTCAACTGTGAGTACACAGCAAATCCAGGACTGTGTGATCAGTATGAGTCCAGCTCAGGAAGGTTCCAGAAGAAGATTACTCGCTCTTTGAGGAAGCAGAAGAACCTGTGCCAGGACCCTAAAGCAGCAGTCAAGGCCTCTGTGTGCAAAAACGTGCGCAAGGAGGTGCATTTCAGCCTCAGGACCCCCACCGAGGCCCAGCATCCACCCCAGTCCATGGACTGTAAAGGACTTTCAGACCGAAGCAAACTGGCCAAGGAGTACTGCAGTAACTCCTGGTCCTCAGTCTGCACCTTCTTCTTTGCCATGGTGGAGAGCGAGGGCTGCTGAGTGTGACTTTAGCAAGTCGTCCTAAGGATCCAACTCTAGAAGGTGTACCTCGGGTACCTTCCCTGACCTCATTCCCTCACCATGCAAAAATTGTAATGTATTGAATATGGCATTATTATATTATAATAGCATCAAAATAAATTGTATTTACATTCATTCTAAGTAAATATATAGTATGTTAAGCATACTTATCACAATATATTTAAAGTTCACAGGAGCTCTACCTCATTTGTCTATTCCAGAATGTTAAAACGAAGCAAAATATCTTTGCAGTATTTTGTTTTCAACAGTTTGACACCATTTTTTAGATGTAATTAGCAGGGCACTAACGTCCCGAGGTATGCGTGAACAGTAAAACACTTACAGACGACTGGTTACTCTTCCGCAAGGGAACTTTTTATTGTATGTTCTGCATCTTAACTGTATTTGATAGATCCATTGTGTATAATAAATTGTTGACTACATATCTTGAATTTTGTGATTTACTTCGTACAAAAAATATGTCGAAATATGTGTGATAGGTCTGCTGTCCTTAGGGATGGTAATATTACAGAGTAACTTTGGCAATGAAAGACATCTTTCACTTTCTAACACACCCATGGTTGCAAGCATGCTCAAACAGGCATGCCCACAGATCATGTAGACTTTTAAGGGGTGAGGCTCTTTCAGGTTTGTTTATTTTGAGTTTTGAATTGATATCTTTCATGTTTTATTATTTTACAAGTAACATTATGATCATTAGTGAGCATAGACCCATATTAAGATAATTAGTGTGCATAGACCCATTTGTGGCTGCTGAGTGTTGAATTGTATTGCATTTTTAAGCAGATTGTACCAGCAATGAGTCAGAATCAAAAAACGTTTGCTTATGTAATGACTGCAAAGACAAACAGAGACAAGAACAATGTAAAAAATAAAGTCTAAATAAAATCTAAATAAAAATCTGTAGAAAAGGAATAAAGCTCAATATGAAAATGCACAGTGTTATATACAGAAATGTTGGATATAAACACTACATATAAGAAACATAGTTGAGTGAGAATCTGCCAACACGGGTGGTAGTTTGGAATAAGTATTGCACCAGTACAGAATCAGTAGTAATATTAAGTACTAAAAATTATATAATCAATTTATATTAAGTAATAATATTAAAATAAGTAGTAAAAGTGCACCTCGAGGTAGCTGAACTCACGAATAACAAAGGGAGTACTGATAGATTTGCAAGCATGGTGAACTACAGAATGGCCACCATTCATTCTGACATTGATTCTGTTGTCCAGGTTCCAGTTACTCCTGTGAAATAGGATAAGAACTGTGTGTGTAATCTCCAAATCCAGTACTACATCTACGTCTGTTTGATCAGGTTCCCAGACACACATTGTGTTACAAACCACAGATACAGTGTACTTCCTTCTCCCTTTCATCAGAGAGTATAAAATAAACAGTCTCAAATGTTCCTGCCCAGTTCAGCACAATCCCCACCCATTCATCACCGATGCGCCTGTTGTTATTAAACTCTATAAAAGTGATGTGAACACAGTGCCAAGATCTATAAAAAAATAAAAAAAAAAGCTGTAGAATTACACTGTTGGTTTTAACCCTTTCCATGACCATGAATGGATCCAAACACTCTTTTCATCCCCCTATAACTTTGGCAGTCTGCATGTTCTCCCTATACTTGCTGAATTATAAATGAACTCAGCTGATTAGTAACTCTACTTTTCCACTGATAATCATTTCATTTCTACTGAAAAAAGTGATTTTTTACACGGTTTTGTAACAGTAACTGCAGTTGAATGACTTTTGCCAGTTGTGTGTCACTTCACTTTTGCTTTTGTTTGTTTTTAGTTTTGGAAAGTTACTTCAGTGACTGTCTCTGTACTGTTCTACAATTGGTCTGTCAGTTCAAGTATAGCAAAAAAAAAACAAACAAACTTCAGTTCCTTTGCTGGTAGATGCATTAAGAGGGTTTATTGCTTTTAAGTAGTTTTTGAAGTCTTCTACTTGTATTTTTTTTTTTTTGGGGTGAGGGGTGTACTTTTAACTTCTTCCCACGGTCCAAAGTCAAGCAGGTCAGGTGGACTAAAGATGCTAAATTGTGAGTAAATCAGGAGGCGCGGATTCAGTCACATGCGGAATTTTTTTGTGAACCAAACTCATAGTTTAACACAGAAATACCCACAATAACGCTGAAACTGCAAATACCCTCCGGCTTTTTTTTGGAAATAAAATATTGTTTACTGGATGTTTTCACACAAGGTGACTCAGGGCAGGCTGTAGTCAACCTGGATGCCCTTTTTTGGAATTCCATATCAGGGTTGAGCCCCCGTGATCCAAGCTGCAAGCATACTTCAAACTCCACAGTTCAAATGATCTCCAGGAGATCTTTCCAACAAGTCCATTTTTTTGTATTTTTAGCCCGAGTAGATTAGGGGTTATTCCCCGAAAACTGTTCACCTCACTGTGGTGTCCCAATACTTTTGTCCAACAACTTTCAGAGTTGCATATCTCAGCGGGGAATTTAAATTAAAAGAGGCGAATTCAAAAAGACCTATAGAGAAAACAACCATTCAACTCCTTAAAGACCACTGAAACTGCCCCATCCCCATTAAATGGCACTTAAAGCTTCCTTGCATCTTTGATTTTGGTTGGAAATTAATAAAGGAAAATGTGGTCTCTGACTGTGCACTGTCAGAACAAACATACCATATTTAACAACACAACTACCTTAAATAAACAAAAACATATATCCTGTTCAGAAAATCTCAGAATCTGAGATGGGATGTTGTTTTTGACCCAGTTTGATTTTAACAGCTGACCATCAGGAATGAAACACAATACTGTGACTAATGCAGGAAATACTAGAAATACTGGAGTAGTCTTCTAACAACAGGATTCAGAAAAGCCTTCTCTTATCCAGTCTGAGTCCAGTCTGATGGCCATCACATTGGTTTTTGACCAAAAAGAATGTTTTTCATCTTGTTTTGTTATTTCAGTGCTCTGCCTACAAAACTAGAAAACCGCACAGATTTAATATTCTCTCATAATGCAGTAACTACCGTTTTGAACATTGGGAAATGAAACTCACTCTAGCACGAATTGCTGCTTGTGGGTTTTGGGGAGGAATATAGAACATGGTCTGCCAGCTCTTTTCTGAGAACAAGAAGTTCTTGATGTTGTATCCTCTTGTGCTGAGAGTGGACAGAGCTGTCCTAAAAAGAGAGGACTTATGGGTCCTGTAGCCATTATATGATGATCATAGACCTTTTACAGCATAAGGTGTCTGAAGCAAAGGGTTGAAAACCAGCCCGTCATTGTCTTTCACAGTACTGAGCTTGTTTTCTTCCCCACAGTCAAATTCATTTCTTACTTTACTTGCTACCGAGGTCAGGAGTAGTCTGTAATAGCGCTTTGCACAATTAGCTAAGTCCCCCCAATCAGGACAAGTGGTTTTCAATCTGGGGTCTGCGGTCCTCCAGTGGACTATGGTGGTACCACAAGTGGAACGTTGAACATTGGTTGAACGTTGGCTTTGTTTACAGCCGCAGAATTTCAAAACTGCCGAGTCAATATAAAACATTACTTCTTTGAATGGAATTCATCTGTCATTGGTAAATAAATACAAACAAAAGGGTTTTTGTTGTTTATTATGCCACGTGATTATGCGGTTGAGGGGCATTTAACAGGCAACACTATGTTTTTTTGTTTTCTATGTGTTTGTATTGTAAATTAAAAAAAAAAAACAACTTCAAAACAGTCGAGTCCATATAAAAAAATCTGTTTGTTTGTATGGATTTTATCTTTCATGGGTAAATGGATACAAACAGTGATGTTTACGACATTATGGTTATTGTTTTATATGTTTTTGTACTTTAAACAATCAGGTTTATTTCTTCTTGTGGGCTGCAAAAGTTTTATGGTCAGCTGTGTTGACCAAGACTTGGTAACCCCAGATACAAACACACAGTCGAACAAGGGAATGTGTTTACAACTTACTGTTAGTCATTCTGTTCCATCATCAAAGCACGAGAAGAAATATATTTGTAACATTTTCATTTGCATCTGAGGGCTTTTTTTTGAGTAATCTGAGTGGATCTGGCTTAGACATGAGAGGCCTAAAGCTCCACAGGATGCAAACCCCCCACCTCCCGTATATATACACTATGTGGACAAAAGTATTGGGACACATTGATTCCAGGTAGCCCATTACTTCCAGTGAAGGACAATCTCAATGCTTCAACAGACCAAGACATTCTGGAGAATGCTATTCTTCTAACTTTGTCCCAACCCCATCCAACACCTTTGGGATGAACTAGAACGGAGGTTGTGAGCTAGACCTTCACGTCCAACATCAGTGCCTGACCTCATAAAAGCTCTACAGAATGAAAAATTCCCACAGAAACGCCAAAATCTTGAGGAGAGCCTTTGAAGAAGAGTGGAAGCTGTTAAAGCTGCAAATGGGGACCAACTCCATATTAAAGTCTATGTATCATTAAAGTCCCTGTTAGTGTAATTGTCTATCATCCCAATACTTTTGTCCATATAGTGTATGTATGCAGTGTGAAATTAACGTTTGTTCTATACTTTTCAGCCCAGACTGCTTTTTTAAATGAGGTCCAGTCCAGAGACAATCAAAACAGTAACATGTTTAATACTGAGGTTTTGGTCAATGAGCAAGAGGTCAAAAAATAGTAATGTTAGAATGAATGATGGCTGTCGCTGACATGTTATTGTACATAGAATCCAGACAAAATTGATTAAATACAAGAAAAGTGGTGACTTTAATGGCATTGAGTTGTACGGCTTTGTGAGGATTCTTTTCATTTGAGTCTTTTTTATTGCATTCATAAGACTGAGCAGAATGGGGTAGTGCAGAAATATTAATGCCAGTAACTCAAAGCTCTTAATGTTCCATTCTGCATTTGAACCAGCAACTCTAACTTGTCAGTGTGGAGCCTTTAACCCCTCAACACTGCCTCAAACACTGATATCTGTATCATTTGTGTGTATCATTGTATTGTTTTTTCACTTTTATTTTCATAAATCCAAAATTATGATTAAACATACATAATCATTTGCTTTGAGTTCCTCCACAGAGTACAGCAGGGTGTGTTATGAACTGAAATACCCTCAGAGAGACAAGAAATCACTGCTGCTGGGGGAGAACAGCAGTGATTAATGAAAGCATGGTATGAGGGTGCCCAAGGCTGCATAGCTCCTCCTGGGATCAAGAAGAAATAAAGTCATTATTTAACTTCTTAAGACAGCAGGTTGCATGTCACACACAGGTTAATTCATTGATCGGGGTGTCCATTAACTCATTAACAGGCCACTCGTTCATTTATGGAACAGTCCATCTTTCAAAACACAAACCCGTGTCTTTAATCACAGACCTTACAGGCGACAGTAAAATATATGTTTTTTTTTAGACCACTTCCTTCTAAGAAGTCTCTGGCAGCGCTTTACATGCCACTGGATCCTACAAAAAGCAGCAGACACACCCTGCTCTGTGAAACCACACAGTTGTGGAAGTGTTGGACTGAAATCAAAGAAGAATGAAATCCGATAGAGTGCAAAGGATGCTCATTGTGTGGTTCTGCTCAGTTCTACAACATTTTTGCATTATATCACAGTGTATAGCTCAAACTTGACCTACTTTGAGGCAAAGGTGGCCCATAAAGGCAGTAAGGCTTTAATGTTCTGGTATATTTCTGTTGGATGCACCAACTGAGTCATGATTTTCTCACTAATCTGGGTGTTTTAGCCCCCAGTGGCTCTCACATGCTGCACTCCAGGAATGTTTTACTTCCTGGTGGTTCCAGGTAGGTGGAGATTATTCTATTGTTTGGAGTGGACTGATGTGGCCTGATGTCCCAGCCTGCCCTGCTGCTTTCTGATTGGCTGAGCAAATGACCCCCTTCTTGTGCAAAAAATCATAACTGAGGTTTCTAGAGAGAGGATTTTGACCAAAGAATTCCATTGTAAGGGTTTAGTAAGCAGATTTAGGCTTTTGGCAGTGTATACACACACACACACACACACACACACACACACACACACACACTTCAGTTCAGCACCTGCCCAACCGCACATTTACTTGACCATATAAGAGCTTGGCGAGCTTGGTAAAGCTCTAATCTGTTCATGAACTAAAGGTGTTCATGCAAGATTGCTGTAGGATTTATTTTCTTATATTCTAAGTCCAATCATGACATCTCTCTTAATGAGAAATATTTTATTACATCAAGTGTAAGCGTTGTTATCTCCACCCTGTACGTTTCATCATTTTTACCACCTTTAATAAGTGGTGTTCAAAAGAAACGAAATGTTTCCAGCTTTCCTAAAACAAGTAAGTCTTGGTGTAAGTGTTCAATCATTAAGAAACTTTGATCAGTTTGTCACACTGGAGCCAGCAATGCGATTTTGCCACCTACTGGCAGATAAGTGCCATTACAAATAAGTGATCCTGCGCTTAAGTGAACTGTGTAAATTCTCTTCAGGTAATTAATGAAGTAGAAAGAGAAAAAAACATGGCTGTTAGTTTAGTTTTGAGTCAGTACCCGTTTTGACAGGTGTAGAATTTTAATATTCAGATTTTAAAGTGTTAACACACCACACCACAGCACACAGTGTGAAAATCTTCATCTGCATTTAACACATTCACCAAGAGAAGCAGTGGGCAGTCAAAGGTAGTGGATACATCACACTAAATCCATTTATTAAACATGCTGAAGCTTCCTTAATATTACAGGCAGGAACTGATCATAAAACATGTTCATTCCTCTGCTTATAGATGTTGGATATATTCAGTACTAAAATAGTCCTTATGCAGCCTTTTTTAATCGTTAATTGTTTTTAGAAAGGTACTATTACTACTCAGTTGCTGTTTTACTGCAGTAGCAATACTTTCACTTGAGGATGGGTTAAACCTAGTCTACCCAACTCTGGTTACACTTGATGAGCTAATGACTGGATCACACTGAGAACACATTAAGAGCTTTACTTTATGTGAATACCCCCCTCTAGGTTATATACAGATGTTCAGACATCCAGATTTAACTATCTAGTTAACAAACTATCTAGTAAAACGTGCTTATTCATTACAGTTAGGTTGGTTGTAGGTTCTGGGTTGATGTTAAGGTTAGGATTAGGCCCAGGGTTAGAAGTTTTATAGGGATGATTAAGTCGAATTTAATAGATTTAATTACTTTTAGTTAGATATATATGTTAAAGCACCTGCCCAGGGCTATCCAAATAAAGTGTTGACTTGATCAGTCTGTTCAGTCTACATAAGTGCCGCCTACTAGTATAAAACATATAAAATAACTTGTGGAGAAGCAGACATTTTAGGATTAAATATGAATCATGAGCTGATAGAATCAAACCAACAAGAAAATAAATAAAGGGAATAATTAATCATCTCCGCCACAGAGGTAGAGCAGGGCCTTCCCATAATCTCCCTCAGTGTCCTCCTAAAAAAACAGAGACAAATACACAATCAGAGATGACAATCCATCCAGCAATCCATCCAGCAATCCATCCATCCATCTGCTTATTAATCCATTCATCCACTCATCCATTCATCCACCCATTTATCCAACCATCCATCCTTTCATTCACGCAGTGATCCATCCATTGATCCATCTATCCATCCATCCATCCATCCATCCATTCATCCATCCATCCATCCATTCATCCATCCATCCACCCATCCATTCATCCATCCATCCATCCATTCATCTATCCATCCATTCATCCATCCAACCATACATCCATCCTTCCACTCATTCACCCAATTGATTAATCAATTAAGCCATACACCCATTCCTCTATTCATCCATTTATTCCTCCATCCATCCATAGTCCAAGCCACTTGTTGTCCCCAGTGTTGGGGAGGGGTGTGCTGGAGTCTATCCCTTAACAACACAAAGCAGAGAAAAACCCTGGCTCAGGACAGAAACACAGACAAACATATTCCTGCACACATACTAGAGACAATTTAGCATCTCCAGTTCACCTAATATGTGAAGAGGACTGTGTTGGGAACTTTACTATGGAAGGAAACCAGAGCACCTAGCAGAAACCCACGCAGACACAGGGAGAACATGCAGACTCAAGAAGAGGAAGCTCAACTGACTGAATGAAAGTGAATGGAGGAAATATACTGTCTTTCCATTTAACTTCAGAGCTTTCATTTATTAATGTAATCGAAATAGAATGGGGCCAGTCCCCTCACAAAGTGGCACAAAAAGACTTTATTCTCCAGTACTGATAGGGTATGGGGAAGCTTTGTGTGTGTGTGTGTGTGTGTGTGTGTGTGTGTGTGTGTGTGTGTGTGTGTTAGACCTGCCTGTATGGTGCGGTACAGCGACTCTCCATACATCTTCTTGTATATGGCTCTGACGTCCAGCATGTCCTCCTCACTCCTGGACACCATGATTCTGATCAGAGTCTCATCATCAGTGCCGGCACGCTGAAGCGGCGCAAACCAACCAATAAAACAGAGATATAAAATGCACATTACTGTAATGGCCATGACCGGTCCAGCCTGCTGCCATTAACTAAAATGAGAATCTCATCCACATTGATTATTCATACCCTCATAGAGTCACGGAGGTTTTCAGCAAAGTAGCTCGGCACACTTCTCACACATTTCACTGAGAAGAGACAAAGCGCTGTTACACACACTTCCGTTTTGTGTAAAGAGGCTTAAAGACAAAATGACATTTAAATGCCTCAATACATTGTATTAACACATTGTATATGTATCAGTTCATTGTATAATATAATGTGTCAATACATTTTCAATGTCCCAATGCATTCTATTGAGGTATTTAAATGTCATTTTGTCTTTTTAACCACTTTATACACTGAACTGATGTTTAAAAGCCCCAATACTATGTATTAACACACTGTAAATGTACCAATACTTTGTATAATACAATATAGCAGTACATTCATAATGTGTAAATACACTGTATTGAAGCACTTAAATGTTATTATTAGAGGTGGACATAGATTAATTTTTTAAATCTAGATTAATCTCATTGTAATCTTGGAATTAACCTAGATTAATCTAGATTAAAATGGCTCATTTGAATTCTGCCGAAGGTCTGAAGCCACCCCCAAAAAATGATCCCAATGCCTATTTTTATAGTGTAAACCATAAACATGCCTCCAAATGTTCTCCCAGATCACTTTTATTTCATTTTGAACTCAGTTTAATTACCCTTTAATTTCTTTAATTACCCTTAAAAAAATGTAAATATAAACCCGAGGTTTAAATACGGAAATGTCAGGAACGAGAGAGAGACAGAGAGAAAGAGTAAGGGACAGCGAGAGAGAGAGAGAGATACAGAGATAGAAAGAGAGAGAGAGAGAGAGATACAGAGACAGACAGAGAGAGAGAGACGATCCGCACGCTCCAGAAAAGTCGCGAACGAGAGCCAGAGAGAGAGAGAGAGAGAGAGAGAGAGAGACAGAGAGACAGACAGACAGAGAGAGAGTAAATCTGCGCTAAAATATCAAGGTGAAAGTCATCATAGCTTGCGTAGTATAGACCAAGCTCCCAACCCAACTTTGTAAATAGACTAACGGCGATATTTTTTTTATCGCACGATAAGACTCTCACATTAACGCAGCACGTTAACGGCGATAACGGCCCACCACTAGTTATTATTAAATCACTTTACACATTGAAACGATATTTAAATGCCTCAATACAGTGTTTTAGCACTCTTTAAGTGTATCAGTGTATAATACAGTGTATCAGTATATCAGTACAGTTCAATACAGACTATGATATCCAAATGTAATTAATATATTTAATTATTAATAATAATCTCATTACTATATTTATTATGAATTGATTTCATCCTCCCTTACCCACTGCTAACAGCAGCGCCTCGAGGTTGCCGGTGAACTCGCCCTGAACGCTCTCCTCAATGTCATGGCCACCTATCTTTTTATACGCATCAAAAACTAGAGAGAAGATTAGAAACAATAAAAGAATTAGACCATTCAAACACTTCAGTACTTGTTCTATTCAAGCACTGTAAACATCATTATATGAGGCTTATACAGCTATCAAGGCACATTTAAAGGTTTTGCACTCCACAGGTTTTCACCACTTTTTCGTTTATTCCATAATCTGCAGTTTATATTCTTGTTACTGGAAAGCTGTTGTGTGAAGAACTAGAGTGCAGGCCTGACTCCTATTAACTGGTTGTTGGTGATGCAGAGTCAAACTCTAGACTGTCCTTTAACATTAAATGCTCTCGTTACTGTTTCAGCTCTTAATAATACAGTAAAAAAGCACTTCAGCACTTAAAAGCTCGTTAAATATCTAACTCTTGTCTGATGATTCACATAATTATAATTATATTAAGTGTTTTTTATAGGTCAGCAGTAAAAACTGTGACCTTTTCTGGATAATAAAATGGTGAATATACTCTAAATGTATTTGTTAACAAAGAATATTGAGTGCATTTTAGTACATACTAAGTGAGTAATATATAAACATATACATAAAATTTTTGAATGATAGTGTAGTAATAGGATACATTTGGTGCCTTTGCTGTGGTCTCATGGCCATGAAAATGAATTTCATTGCTCACACAAAGCTTACAGACGCTGGCTCTGCACAGTATCATCACAGTAACAGCCAGCCCAGAGCTCTGCAGCATATTTAGACTGCGACTCCTGGTTTTATTCAATAATCTGGTCCTGTTAAACTGGCACAGATGCTAAGCAAAATAAACCAGAAACTAAACATTCATATAACTGGACATACGTACAACTCATATGTTTTTTTGTATTATCAGATTTTTGTATTGTGTACAGTTTTTATATTATATTGTTATAGTTTGTTGGTTATGCAGCTTCTGCTGTCTTCTGTTGTTTTGTCCACTTTGCTGTTGTAACAATTTCCCACCTATGGGACTAATAAAGCGTTACTTATCTGTAGGCAGACACACACACACACACACACACACACACACACACACACACACATTTACCTTTCCTAAGGTGCTCAATGCTCCTGGTGCCGAGGATGCTGACAAACTTTTCTTCATCTGTGCCGACCTTCCCTTCACCGGCAGTAAACAACTCCTGAAACACGATCAATAAACAAATATGCAACATGTCTCCCGCCTGAAACCTACACCCGGGCTTCAGGTTACTTCTGTGACTTCATCTTAAACCTGGCACCCCTGTGTTCTATCATAGACTAAAGAAAAGCCTAGACCGTCACCAAGCACAATGTACTTCACCTCATCTCCTGTTTAAGCAATATTTGGTCAGAGGAGGTCCCATGGAGGCCCTTTTCCACTGATAAATGTAATACAGGCTGGCACCTATACATTCTAATAAAATGTTCAATGAGCTTTGGTACAAGATCCTGGTATTATAGTAACATTTTTATGCAATTCTTTACAAAAATAATGGGACCAATCCAATTACACAACTATTTATTAAATTAAGGGTTCTGTTCCCATACTAATGCAAATTTTTACTCATTTACCCAGTGGTGTAAAGTATTCGAGTAAATGGACTTCGTTACTGTACTTAAGTATTTTTTTGACTACTTTGTATATCAAAAATATAAGCAACTTTTATTCTCTACTCAACTACATTTTTGAATGAATATATGTACTCTTTACTCCACTACATCTGAACGGACACTTACCGTTACTCATTACATCGTGATTGTGCGCGACAAGTCGGCATCTTTATCTGCCATGGCTAATTTCTTGGGCGGAAGAGGTGATATCGCCATCTACAGAGTGCTGAAGGTACTGGCTGCTATTTGCCTACATGTGCTATTTTGGAATATTGAGGTGTTCAATTTCATTTCTTTATTAGGAAATAAAACCTCATAAATAAACAGTTTCTTGTTTTTCACATTCCTTGGTGTTCTTTGAGCATACATTCAATACGAGTAAAATACTTAAGTTCTTTAAGACTTTTACTCCAGTCTTGTTGGAATTGGCGACTTGTAACTTGTAATGGAGTCATTTATACAGTAAGGTATCTGTACTTTTGCTCAAGTATGGTTTTCAGGTACTCTTTACACCTCTGCATTTACCCAATTATTTACTTAAGTGAGGTGGTTCTATATATTTATGCATATATATATATATATGCAAATATTAACCAAAATAAGGGTGCTATTTGCCAATAGAATTGCATTTTTAACATTTTACTCAAGTAAAGGTGCTGGTTCTATATTTATGCAAATTATAAAGGTCCTGTTTACCAGCATAAGGCCCCTGGGTACCATAGCGTACCAAAGTACGGGTGTTTGACATTCACTATGAAAACCAGCAGGAATGGAAACACATGTTCTGTTTTCTCTTTACCTTGGCGTCTTTTTCCACTTTGCTTTCATCCACTCCCTCCTCTCTTCCTGCCTGTTTGGAGGAAACGAAGCAAATTAAAGGTCAACATTTCTTCAGCGGAGGACCCATATGAGCCTACCACTTCCTTAAGAAGGCCTGATGAGTTTTCCCCAACCTGGCAACCTCTGGTATTGAGTTACTGTAGTGTACGCCTCAGGTGCATTCAATCCTCACTCTACCACCACTTTAAGAGCAGTTTTAATCACTTAGGGGTGACATCACAACTGCTCAGGTTATCAGACCAGAGAAGCATCTCCTGCTGCTTTTGTGGCTTCGGCTATCAGCTCCCACCTTTCCGTTCTCATCATCTCTCCATAGAATCCACTTTAAATGTGACCTTTTGGTCTCACGTTCCAGATGTCCCTCCTACGTTTCTGATTGTCCTCTCTCTTACACTTCATGCATTTTGCATGTCGTTTAACCCAGCGTTTTACTCAGATCCGGCGGTGGGCTAGATAAACTGCCCAAGTGCAGGGTAACAATCACCTAGGATGAAACCCTTGACCTCATTGGTCATGACCTGGCTGTCAGAGGTTAAATTGGGATTACAGAGGTTGGGGATGTCTTTGCCTTTCAGGGGCCTCAGTATTAAAAAAATCATGATATTTATGGAAGTCATCATTTCACACAATGATATCATGGAAATGTGGTTAACACTGGTCTTATTATAGCTAAATCTGTCTAGCTGGTTGTGAAGGGGCCTTTTGGCATGTTTAACCAGCCTAACTGTTAAAGCTGGCAAATTTAAATGATTTTCAAAGTGAAATTCAGCAAACATTTTCAAGTGAGAACACACTTGTGCACATTTGAATGTTAATGCTTATTGGCCGAATTTAACATATTGGAAACTAAACAAAAATGTCCTCTCTGCAAAAGTTATGGCACCATTTCTATTTTTCCAATATGTTGCCAACTTTAGGGAGTAGTAACTTATTTTCAGTTCAAAAAACAACAAAACACATCGTTTGAACTGGGGTGTGGAAACTTTTGCATACTCTATCCTATTTCATTTAAATCCTTTAACACTGATTTTGGAGGAAACGAAATTCTATTGCATAAGACTAAGCAAACTAGCTGCTTCATATGCAACAGTGTTCTTTAGATTTAACATTGTAGCAGGAGAAAAAAACCTACACATACACACAGCATAATCAGTCATGAACGCATGTAGAGAAAGAGTCCTGGATTTAAAAGTTACATAAAACTACTTTTGTTGTTTTCATTTAGGCGAAGGTTGGGGGGGGGGGGGGGGGAGGGGGGGGGGGAGGG